>CAADRB010000039.1:1177496-1221847 GCA_900708905.1 Hymenolepis diminuta | reverse complement strand
ACCTTTCTTTTAACTACCTAATGGCCATGCGTTTGACCTCACCTCAACAGTTGGATTTTTATATTGTCCTTTAACCATTACAATTGTCTCCTCTGGACGGACCCTAAACATCTCTTCATTCCTACCACATACATTATGGCCTTCTCTTCCCTAACTTCTGCCGGTCAACTCCTACGGTCAGGCCTTTCAGTTAGCTTCTCTCTACATATAGCTCCTCCAACTGGCTACTGTGTAGCCTTCTCTCTATCTCTCTCTGATAGTATTATCTTAACTAAATCCTCTGCCTCTCTTCTATTTAGTGACTTCAGTACATAGCCCCCTACTCTCAGATGCGATTCTAGCCTTGATTTTACGTTCTCAGTTCTATCACACATCTACCCTGTTCGCTGGTCTTCAACTCCTCCTATCAGTTCCTCTTTATCTGCAACTCATCTCGTCCATGCTTTTAAAGCTTTCATTTTTTCTCTCTGCTGCTTCTCATTTAAGTAACATCTTTACTGACTCCTTTGCCTCCATAATCTTTGTTGATCATCGATAGTGATCTAAGTCTTAACTTGCTAATACGAGTGGCCCTCTCCTCTTGCAAATAGGATGAACTTATTTAACATCTTCATGTTGCTAAAAGATAATTTCTATAAACAAACAAGTGGCCGAGATATTCTGTGATATCCACAGATAGAAATCCAAGTCTGAGTGCATGCTGTACAGGTTTTCGGCAGTATCTCAGCTAGCGTTTGTTATGACTATACTTTGTATTGAATGAACAGGGAAAAGAGTGAACACCACCTTTATATATTTATATTATGATTTATATTGCGATATCAATATATCAAATTCCGTACTATCAGATAAACTAAGGCATTTCTGGTTTTGTAATTCGATAGAAATTCTATTGTGACTGCATGTCTCACCTCTCTCCCTTATCGCTGTTCGCTGTTTATTGGTTTCGAATTTATCAAACCGAAAAGAATTATATCTTTACAATTTTCCCTCATTTTGTATTGGTGGTCATTTTTCACTATCTGATAATAATTTTTGATTGAAGTCCTTCTTTACCTTAACCATTCGTTCTCTCAATGGAAAATATCTTTTCAATTATTTTAATTCGAATTCTAAATTGCGTATTTAATATTCACTCGTCCTTCAAAATCATCCCTCAAACGAGAATGAAGAATTCATTTGTAAATATGCATTGAATACTTTCTGGTCATGGAGTCCCGATTAGATAAAAGTCCGAATTGGTCTAAAACCAAGCCATCAGCTGTACGGCCTATTTAAACATCATTGTGACTGGTCTATGGGTTTCACAGTAGCCTAAAAAGCCCCAGCTTTAAGAAAAAAGATCGGAGGGTAACTTGTTGTGCCGCGCTGTCTGACCCATAGGTCTCCTCGGTCCCTTTATGCATTGCGCGCCTACTGATTCATACCTCTGTCCTAATTGCTAACTACTCGTCAATGAGGGTACGACTTCTAAATGTACCTTTTTTCACTTGTTTCTACAACCCAGGTTACCCTTGCTCAGCACTGACACCCCTCCCCCTTTTCCCCCTTATCTCTACTCCTTCCTTCTTTCCCCTCCCATTCACTCTCAATTGTCAAATATACACGTGATCCTACTTACCTCTTGGTCTTCTCACTCAAAACGGCTATTGTACTCAATTTAAATCCGGTTCTTAAAGTTGCGTTGCTGCTGGAATTTGAGCTACTTTAGACTACAATCTAAAAATCTCAAATGCTCACAGTCCAAATCCGGGCAGTGTGATTTCATCATCCATTTAAATATATTGGTCAGTACTGCATAAAACTTTCAGTGAAAATAATTAGATTTATTATTATATTCCGAATGCGTCCCTTCAGATAAATTAAAGTACTAGACTTTGGTACTCCACTCCGCTGTCGGTCATCATTTGATATTAAACTGTTACCAACGATTTACTTTAAGTGGTTCTTTTCAAAATTGTTCTAAGAATAAAGTTCTCTAACTCTACCTAATAATAACGATTGCAGTTGAGAGTGGTATTTGTAAACCGCTACATTTGTTGCTAGATTGGTTCTGTTTTATAATAGCATATTTCTTGAATTTGAATAAACGGCGAAGTTAATTAACAAAATATACAACACAAAAAGTCCCCCATTCTAACTATTGAGGAAATATTTAGTTCATAGGTTATTGCGATGAGCCCACGCAAAGGAGAATCACTCATCCTTCAGGCTGAGAAGATGTAAAGCAATTATCCCAAATCCCATGGACTAACTCTCCCCACTCTTGCATCAAACCGGTTCCTCTCTACTGTGGCTACTTTTTAACAAAAGAAGATATATATCCTATCCCTATTTCCTTAGAGTTATGTGAGAAATTCGGCAATTAGTCAACGAGGTATTGAAGTTCATTGTCTCTAAACGTATGGTTAGCTAATTTTTAGGTAAACCGTCCTCGTAATCTGCACCTGATTCGTAGAAATTACTGAGAGCATGATGAGCGCAGTTAGTACTTCAGATCAGTGTTCCAGTGACTACCTAATATCAAGAATTGGGTTGGCTAATTCATTTGCTCCCAACCTCTCATTGCCACTCGTTTCCATTCTCAACTTATTTATACTGTGGTATCGAGATATTCAGAACTAAGTCGGTCAATGAAGATAGCAGTCATTTTAAGGTAATTTCAGCTCTCAGTAAGATAAGCCGAAAATCAGTCAAGTTACTATAGGAAGCCTTTTTGGAGGACAAGCGGTATCAAGAAATAAATATTTATTTTTTAAAATAGACGGTCCAAAGTTCATTTGATACACAAGTGTACAGAGAAATTTCTATTTCAAAAAACCTTTTTAAAATGTGAAAACGGTTTAAAGCCAAATACACGACCACATATAACAAACTCATTCTGAAACACGGCAGCCGAAGTAGAGTCGACTCCCGGTACCGTCAATCGCATACCTTTTTCTGTCCAAACAATTACATTCCCCTCAGTGTACAAAGGCGTTACCTAGTTAGGAATTGTTCAATCTGAGTCTTTCTGAATAGTTCTCGATACTTAATATCTAATTTTTGAGATGATATCTGTGTAGAAATTTTCCAGCCAATTCACATTCTGAATATTGAAATTTTGTTATAAATCAAATAATCCTCGAACTTCCAGGTTGAAAATCGATCACGCCAAAATCTCACCACAGAAGGCTGCACTAAATCAGACTATTTTCGATTTCTGAGGTCTCTACCACAAAGCTGTCTTATTATTTATGTTCAGTAGAACACAAAGTACTGTTATTTGAAATTAATTCCATGCTTTCAACACCATCCCCACCGTTGTGTACGCTCGTTTTGAGCTTGGATCTGTTTTGCACATTTTGTGGTAAGCACGGCTCTGATGAGCACAGGTTTTGATATTCATTAGAGTTATTAAAATTATTTCACTAAATTTTGACGTTTTCCCCATTGTGTCAACTAATCCCCATTCACCTTATTTTGAATTAGGGTATAATCGTTGGAATAGTCACCAAATATATAAATGTACCTTGAAGCTAATCTGACACTTGGGAATTATTGATGAAAAAAAGGAATTATTATTAAAATATAGGTTTCAAATTCTTGATATTTTCCACCTACCACTGCAAAATTAATGGTGAATATGTTTCTTCGACGATCCATAGTGGAAGTTATACTCGAAACCTCTTACACCGAAGTCGCAGACTTTATCAGTTAGTAAATGTCATATGAAAATTTTGCAGCCAGTCAATAACTTAAGAGGTACTACGATAAGATTATGAAATAAATTGTTACATTCACTCCAACTAACTATGGAAGGCTACGTATCGGTTTAAGATGATCGGCACATAAGTTGGCAAGTAAGTTTGAGACAATGGATTGTGAATTTAAGTTTATCCTCATTAGATAAGTTTTGTTCTTGCGAATGGTATTCATTCTCATTCGATTTCTCCCAAGATGTGGATGGGAAAATATAGGAGTTTAAGGAGGAAGGACGAGGGGGTAGTGATAGGCTATTTATTTCAGGCGATAATGCCGAGAAAACACCCGTCTCAAAACTAGCAAGCAGAAAAGTGAAAAATCAGAGAAATAATGCTTAATGGCTTTCGTGACTGACCTCTTTCTCCAAAAACGTAAATCCTCACCCCAAGTGAATTTGATCGAAAACAGTGAATTACGAAGCTGTTAACTTTATGTGAATGTTGACAAAGTAGAAAGCAGTCCCCGGGATCAGTATTTCTCGGGACTTCTAGTGTCCGAATTCGCTGGTGTATGTATTTAAAAAACACGGGTGTTTGAAACGCTACATATCAGAATGTCATCCTCAACATTGGCATTAGATTCAATGTGAATTTCTAAAAGGATCCTTCGAAAAACGGCCGCACATATTATTTTGAACGGAGAAGTGAAGAGGTAAAAATCTAGAATCCCATGGACCAAATCTACCTACTTTTTTCCTAATAATTTTCTCAGAGCTATAGCTACCCACTCTTTGGTACTGACAGAACAACGTTTATTCTATTTACACATAAAGTTATAATTTCACCGGATAATACAGATGAAAATAAGATCAGGAATTTCGAAATATAAAATCCAACTGAAACTAAACGATTTTTATTTGCCGTAAACAGATCTTCTTCTCTTGATAAAACAGATTTGAAATGGAGACTTACTGACTAATTAAGCCGAGATGCTCGACATAAACACAGGATGCATCCACTAGGACGCTAAGTCGTAAATTGGAGTCGCAACAGAGATTAAACAGATAATCTGAACCCGATAATGTGCTGATACGAGACTACCTTAATGACTGCCTCAAAAAATTGCCAATTTAGTCTAATTATGCGGAAATATGTCCTTATAATTGGCGTCAAAAGTTAATTTTAGGGGAGAAAGATAACGGTAATGAGTATGCTGATTAAATATGTGGCACAAATTATCACTTCATCTTTGCGAATATAGAGAATGAAATAACTACTAGCACAATTTAATACAGCTCATATCTTTTGATAAGGAGATTACCAAACTTGACATCCTTTCTGGACGTTTCAACTGAAAGTCATTACCCTTGATCTAATGAAGAGACTCATCCAGACAACAATTGGCTTCTTCTCTAGGGTAAGTCAAAACGTCTGACTTTAATAAAGTCCAATATGAATAGTTTGAAGACCATTCTTTATTAACTTCTAGCTTTTAATGTTCCAATATAATGAAATTGAATGATTTCATGATAGGGTCATTAAAGGGAGTTAATTGTCTGAAATTTCTAATAGAATATCTCTACCAAAAAAAATTTGTAAGAATTAAAATATCATAATAATAATAATAATAATAATAATATCACAATAATTATCAAAGTTGAAAAAAAATTCTTTTGATTTATTTTGGCACTTACAAAATAGACGTTGATTAACTGTAGCGGATGCTACACAATTAAGCCTTTCTGCAACACCTCAGTACTCCTCTTTAAAGTACAATTAGCTGTTGACAAGTACAAAAAGTCTCTAGCAGAGTCGCCTTGTATAAACTTGCCCCCAAGATAGGCTGGCTGTGTCCGCAGTAGCGAGATCAAAGAGATGTTGCGTGGAGAGAGAGCTAATTGCGGTTGTGTTTAAACTATCGACATATTAATCATTAAATATGTTCAACGCCACGCACGACCGCACTTGACGACTACGCTATCGGTAATGCATCCACACTTTCAAGAACGTTTTAGCGCATGCAAAACTCCCCTGATCAGCATTGGTAGCATTGTGAACTCCATGCAACAATCGTTATCAAACTATGGGCTGGTCTACAACGGCTTTTAGCTTTATATTAAATTTAAAATGAGAATTTAAGCTACAGTTTGAAAAATACATGAAGTGGACTAACTCTCCGAATACACAAATATCAGCATAAAATTTGGGATGTCCGGCTTTACACTTTCAATAATATGACTTATTGCATTCTGGACAGCCTCAGTGAATAATGCTGACCGAAGCCTCAAGATTCTCCTAATCTACGGCGTGATATGTAAATAAAAGAATTACTTGTAAATACTTCAATGTTTATATCAGATTGGTTTGCTTTATTGTGGATAGCCTCCATGTTCAATAATAGTATTATATAAGTCAGAACTATTAGTCTGCTTTAATGATAGCTGGAGTGCTAACCATCAAATTTATGGGGAGCTCTCAAGTTGATGATCATTTTTCCTTTTGTACACCGTCTTAAACGTCGGATATCCATACTATTGATGATCACTTGTACTATCTATTATAACCATGACAACCAGACCCTCAAAACAGTCTTATTCTCTCTTTCGATTGTACCGCGAAGTTTTGTTAGAGAGACACCTCTGTTAATAGATTGCCATTTATTTGTCTTCTGCTGCGCCGATCAGTGTTCTAAACAGATTTTAATCTATTACCGTCTACCTCTCGACAGATAACAGAATATAAATGACAGGGACAGATTGGTTCAATAAATGTTTCTAGAAGCTTTACTCGATAGCAATTTTGATCTTTGAGTTGGTATAAGTTGTCTTTTGGCCTCAGTAATACTCTTAGAAGTACAAATAGCTGCTGGCAAGTACAATAAGTCTCTAGCAGAATATAGGTATAGTATAATTTTGGCTAGACTATGTCCTTTATGACATTTACAGCATCGTCAACTAGACTTTGATAATTCATTGAAGAGCCAAGGCGGGCATAAGTGCTCAATCGATTAATCTTGTCAGTATATATTTGGAGAGACGATGGATTCGGATTTGCGCTGACGTACATTCAAAGCGTTTAAACATAAAATAATTCAATAGAATATTAGTAAAGAATTGTTTTAAGCCTTTGAAGGGGTTTTCGGCTTGTCCAGTTGATGGATATAGGTCATCTACATTTGGTATCATCGATATCCGAGATACTTTTTTGACTAATCGGACGATGAAGATAGTATTAGGCACATAAATAAAGTTAGCTAGTCGGAATCATTAGTAGCTTTGATTGCTCTCGTTACCGTCCCTATCTTGTTCTTATTTCAGCCACAATACTAAAACGTTTAATACATGTTCTATTTAAGGATATTCAAGTGTATACATTTTTATGTCCACAAATGGGTCATAATTTACCTGAAGTCTACAATTTTAAGAATCGAAAGTACTTTTCTCTCGTTATTTTTTACTTCTCTTTTGGGATTTAAAATACTTACGGTACGATCATTAAACTCAAATATATGTTTTAATAAAAGTTACGTAAGAAATCATTTACAACACAGTTCATATTGACTTGCAAGTCGAAATGCTCTTAAGTGCATTCAGAAGAGAAACTGTTACAAACAAAGCAACTGGAACTAATTTCAAATCCAGAAAAATCTTCCAAAAGGTTTTCCAATTTGTGTTCTAATTTTCGCCATACCACGATTTAGAACAACTATTTAGCCAGTAGGATTCTTTGCGAATCATAACTGCGGTAATGCGTTACGCAGCAATCGGCCTATCCTTCAGTAATTCAAACAATTTGAGAGTAGTTAAGTGTCTTTGTTTCAAATCATCACAGCCTCACATTAATCCTGTAGGATAAAAATAAAGCCCTCTCAAACGGGAAAAACCCAAGTCTTGCAGCACACTAATATTATTTTACTTTCAACACGAAAGAGACGCAGTCGCGACTACATAGAAAGCGGGGAATACAAAAAGAATGAGAGATGGGGGGGGGGAGGGAAAGCGGACAATTAAACAGCCTGAATTTAGTCTGACCTGGCGGTGAAACCGTTCACATCAGGTTGGTAAAACTCCTTCACCATCAAGCCAATAAGCTCAGTCAATTCAGCTTCCAACTCGGCCATTGAGCGCCTAAAAATGAAAAGGATGTTTATAGGAGGCATCTGTAGTATTCCAAACGTTTTAAACCAGAAAAAAAGCTTACTTGTCATCACATTTGCCGCACAATTCCGAGTAGTATTTGATTTTGGGTTCAGTACCACTAGTACGAATAGTTAGAACTACATCATTATCAAAGGTAAATGTGATCATTTGGCTCGAAGCACTAACAGGAAGACGGGCCTTATGATCAGGGTAGTTAGAATCATAGCCAACAGTCAGATCACGAAGACCGTTAATCTTGAATCTACCCAGTGTCTGAGGGTAGCCACCAGTTTTAGGCATATGGCGCAAACGCTCAAACATCTGGACAATCTTAGGAGGTTCATAGCAGAAATAGTAGCTATTGTTTGATACGTGTTTTCCATACCTGGAAAGGAAGAAATTCATATTAGCAATCTGTACAAAAACATCACTGTCAGTTTGGAGAAATGAAAACTAACATTTCAAAGACACTGTGCAATTGTTGTACAAGAGAGATGTTCTTGCTATAGAGGTGGGATACCATTTCACAGACAACGCCGAATGTACCAATACCATCCTTGTCGAGAACGGTGGTTCCACACATGAAACCAATGGCTTCTTCAAAGCAGAAGATAACCTCTCCACCTTCTTGCATGATGTCATAGGCTTTGTTAGCAATCCATTTGAAACCAGTTAGCGTTTCCTCGAAGTTGAAGCCCTCCTTTTGCGCAATAGCTCTGAGAATCTTTGAGGATACAGTGCTTGAAATCATGTAGACTTTTGACACTACAATGAACACATTATTACAGAAACACTGAAAGTAACTTATATGAGATAAACTGAAGAGAAAAGACTTACGATCGGCATCGGGGTTGCGTTTATGCCAGTTCATCCACATCCACCAACCGAGGACCGTCGCAAGTTCGTTTCCATTGAGAATCTTCCAAGTACCGCTGAAATGAAGAGATATGCATGAAAAGACTGACATTAAAAGAGATACAATCTACCTGGTACCACCCTTGTATAGATTTCATAAAGAATACGTGCATTCCCTGAGCAGTGGGTGGTACCACTTAATGGTTAACAAAGGGGGATCCTGTTTACTTGGAAAACGAGCCTAGCAAGATAATGGCACTTACTCAGGCAATTTTTCCGCAACAGCCATACGGTCGGCATCAGGATCATTAGCACAAATGATTTTAACACCATGCTTGTTAGCAGTTGCCATAGCGAGTTCCAAAGCCGAGCGACCTTCTTCGGGATTCGGGAATTTGACAGTTGAGAACTCAGGATCCGGATGAATCTAGAGAAACAAACATAAGGATATAGTGGTTTGACTTACTTGTTCTTCAACAGGAATCATATGCTTGAATCCGAAAGTCTCGAAAATCCTCTTCGCAGCATTGTAGCCAACACCGTGCATAGCAGTGTACACAAATTGCACGTTAGATTTTTTGTTTTCTTCCTCAGTGAAGCAAATCTTTTCTTTTTGAACCTTAATGTAAGTGTCTTCCAATTCAGGCATGGGATTAAGACATTGGGGATGATTCATGACATCGTGATACTGCCAAGAAGAGGCTCTTGGCTCGAGGCTTTCGGTAATAGCGGTGGCAATACCTTTATCATGAGGAGAAAGGATTTGTGCACCGTTCTCCCAGTAGACTTTATAGCCGTTGTCGTCCTTAGGGTTATGTGATGCAGTAACCATAACACCACATGCTGTTTTGAAGTGGCGAACACCGTATGCCAGGAAGGGAGTGGTATTGACGTCCCTAAACAGGTAGACCTTCCATCCGGAGCGAACGAAAATGTTCGCGGTGATGCAAGCCCATGTCTTGCTGTTATATCGGCCGTCATAGCCAACAATGATGCCTTTTGGTTTCAGCTTGAGATGCTTCTCTTCCATGTACTTCAATAGACCCTGTGCAGTTTGAACAATTGTGAGATCGTTCATCTGAGAATAACCAGGGCCCATTTTTGACCGGAGACCAGCAGTACCAAACTCCATCCTATTCAGCATAAGTTTTTTTAATTCTTCAAAACGCGCAGGGGAAGATGCCATCGCCTCGATTTCTTTGCGGGTGGTTTCATTCTAAATGATAGAAATTCATTAGATGATAAGCCTACTTTATCCCACTTGAGCCATTCATCAACCTTTGCTTTGAGATCAGCTTGCATTGTGACAAACCAGAGTACACTGATGAAAAAGATAAAAGCACACTCTAAAATAGAGACCGAGGTCCAACCAAGTTAAAGTGCGCGCACTTTTAGGTCATAGAGAATTTGTTTTGATATATTTAAATTTATGCCTATTATGTTTTTGGTTTAAAAATAGTTTAACCGCTTTTGAAAATTAAAGTTAATTTTTAGAGTTTTGAACTGTTTATAAATATTATTTTGCCCTTTAAATAAATATTATTTAGTTAAATGGCTGGATTGTATTTATGACTCAAAAACATTCCGTATTTATCACTTCAAGATTATTAAAACATTCAAATTTTAAATGCCTGTATCTATTGATAGATTTATTCATATTTCGTGTATATGAATGCTAGTGATCGGGTAGTTGTGGAATTTATCTTGTTACTGTCGGACTGTTGAGATTAAGGGCTGATGAGATTTATTTCGTTGTTTCTGTATTTTTTTATTAATGAAGAATGTATGACAATTCATTAAATTCTGTACTGCTTAGCCCAAGATTTCAATGGTCGATTCTCTTAAGGCATTCCTTGGCCATTGAAACTTCATTTTTTTAAAAATGACTTATTTACCTACATATTTCTGATGGAGAAAAAGCAGGTCCATTGGGGAACTTTTATATTCTTTTGAGATAATAATTGGACTTAAAATACCATTACATTTATATATACACTTATCATGCGAAGTAATCGTATTATTACTTACATTAGCATTCTACTTTTCACCCCTAACTTTACTTGAAATGCATCTAACTAATCAATACATCATAGTAGTCTGATGAATGTTGGATCTCAAATGAATAATATTTGCATAATTGACATCTCGTCATATGATTCCTGTTGTGCTATTCACAACGAAATTTCCAACTATCCGAATTTACCTATTTGATTAATGAAATAAAGTATATTTGCGTCAGTTAAATTTTGCCAATTTTGGATTTATGTTTGGCGAGTATCATAACACTTTAATAAACTAGAATAAAAGATAGATTATTTTTACATAATGCCTATTTGCCATGTTTTTATGATTTCAGTTTTAACCAGATTTAATCGAAAAGTATTCTATCCCCCAATCCCAAATAGGAAAGAGATTTCAATGACAATCTTACTCTGAGGAGCACTGTTATTAAGCCTCTTTATTAACCAGTCTGAACCATTGTGGTTAGCCATTCAGTTTGCTGGCAGTGTAGCATTTCTTTAGCTTGGACTTGCCTCATACAGACTAATTTCTCAACTTCACATGGAAGGGCCAATGATAGAATGCTAATCCAAAGGATTATGCTGTCATATGTTTAATTAATATTTTATTAAATTAGTATGTTAAATTAATGATGTTTCGCCTTAAATACACATTAATGTGCATCATATCTAGCATGGAATAAAAAAGTTCAGAATTTTAACTGTAGGTTTGAGCTTGCTGCCTAAACCCACATATAATTTTCAACTAATTAAATAACAGCTCATTGGATTGAATTCCACTAGACATTAATACATGACTTTATATTTTTAGACGTATCTCAGTAAGGACGACAGTGTAATGATTTGTAGCGCATGCTAAACCAATAAGTTGAAGGATAACCCTTTATGCATTCCCAGAACTACCTTTTATTCACATTCTCCACGACAATACCTAGACAATACGCCCACGAAGTTGGAGCGACCTCATTTATGTCCCTATGACACATAGTCTCTATCTGTCTGACATGTCTAAACGCGTCCATCGATTTCCTCTCTTTTCTATAACCGCCTCGCTTCACATAAAAAGCACATCTGCGCTCATGCTCTGGCGTGGCCTTACCCAAGTGACTCATATAAAGCTATTCTTGTTTTTCCAGACAACACACGCTGGTCAGTGCGGGCTCCTATACGTCCAGTTCATCTCCTCTCTTCCTCAGCACGCTGCTCTCTCCCGTTTCAAATCTTGAACACATTTTTGATTTATTCGATTCTTGGTGTTCTGCTTCACAATTGTTGTTAGCTCTTACTCAAATAACTGCGAATTGGTGACTGTTATTGCTGTCGTAATTTGTTACCTGCAAACCGTTAGTTGTTATCTAACTCCAACAAAGCCTTTTGGCTACACCTAAGTAATCCTCTTGAGCAGTCCAAATAGCCTCATGCGAAGCCCTCTATCATAAATTTGCTCCCAAAATTAGCTAGGCTATGGCCAAAGCGGTAAGAAAACGAAAGACGTTGAGTGGAGGGGATTTATTGCTCAACTATGGTTCGTTGCCAGAAGCTTAATCATTAAAGACCAACAATGCTAGGCTGCAAGGACGTTGATTACCGACTGGTTGAGGAGGCTTCTGCACACACGGCCGCGCTTTTCACAGCCTTGAACCATTTCACTTGCCGCCTTTAATTCTTTTCTTTACTTCGGAAAAATTATATTAAATAAGTATTTCAAGAATTCGAATGTTCGTGCTATATTGAAATTCCGTGAATAATTAATTTCGCTACAGTACGTATGTAAAGATGAAAATTAACATTTGAGTATGATAGTTCCATTCGCCTAAAGTTCTACTTATCTTAAAAGGCTAAGAAGATATTTATTGATATAGAATTGTACTCTTTGCACCCGTTTGAAAATGGACTGTATATAATTTAGGATTTGGACGTGAATGAAGCTTGAGTAAGAGATTTTTTGGCATTTATTTCTCTTGGAAGGCAATATACTTAAAGAAACAGATTTTGATCTGCTCCGCTTATAATAGTTAAAATGTAGGGTTATTCTGCAAGTGATAACTCATACCATTAATAAGAACATTTATTAATTTAATCTTCTCTCTGGGAATCCTCATTCATAGTTATGTTTCATGCATCATGTTGATAAGACAGTACTGTGAGTGGATATAATATGCCCTAATTAGGAGTTTCCTAAAAAGTAATCATATTTGCATTTAAACCGCTCAATGGTTAACATGAACGTCTGGTAACCCAGAAGCTAAGAGGTCAGTGCTCATCAGTTCACACCCAGTAGTGTAGGTGGCCACCCACACTGGTTAATTCTGATCAACTCGGCAGAGAAACTCTAGGATACCTTCTTTCTCAGGTCAATTATTTTAACTGCTATCCTTCGTTGACTTTGTAATATTCTTTATTAGTGGAAAAGTAATAGGAGATGGGTCGAAGCTATTTCTAGAGCGCAGATTATACCTTGAAACTATAGCAATAGGAATCAGGCTCATCAGATTGCAGAGGCAAGACCCAGGGTCAGCAGATTTTAGCAGTTAACTGCTACTAATGGCATAACAACAAACAAATGCCCTCCCCAAATCAGAATACGAAGAGCTAAGAGCAGATCAAAGTATATTTTAGAGCAGCGATGGCAGTTCGAGAGGGAGTGTGAAAAACAAAGATGAGAAGAAGAAGAGCGTGAGAACCAGACACTTTCACCGAGTCCCCTTTAACTGACTTATATTAATAACATAGACAAGACAGAGAAAGGTAAAAGTCAGAAACGATGCTGAGATGAGGTTTGATCAGAGAAGTGTAAAATGGGTCTACTACAAACGTTTCATGCAGACATTTAAGCACAAAAATTGTTTTTCATAAATCCCTTTACAGTAACACGTTATTCCGAAATAATTTTGAGGAGCGTATAGAGAGTAATACTTCAAAAAAATACACGTTGACAATTGAAACAATTGCATTTTAAAAAGTTGTTTTTTTTCTAATAAATGACAAGTTATTGAACAGGTAAAAAGGGGTGTACATTCCGCTTTCCATTTAGAAGGTTCTAGTGTTCAAGTACATTCTTGTTAAAAATGGCGAAAGTTAACTCTCGAAGCTCTAGGAAGGTATAGCTGGTGATTACAAACTGCTCACTTCTACGAATAAGAAAACTCATTCTAATTATATCTGACTTCTATCTCACTTGAGTTGCTTCTTTCAATATTTTTGCCTTTTTTACTCTTTGGAGCATACAGATGTTAAGTTACTATCTTTATAATACCCCGTTCTCACTATTCCGACATCACCCAACCCGTGCATTAGAAAGGAGACAATATATTAGGGGAGCCTCTTGCATTAGCACTAGCACACGCCACGTCAGCAGTGCAATCAGAAATCTGCCATTCAACAGCCCAAATATGTGTTACACGTATTTTTATCACATGCCGGTTTATGGGCATTTTCAAATGTTAAAATTTCGAGCATTCGTGAAGGCAAGCAAAACGGACCTAGGACTTTAGTGATCTTTGGTAAGAAATGTATTAGTTTAGCTGTCAAGACGAAACAGCACTTACAATGAAGTCAGTAGCCTCGAAATGACCGTGGCAGTAATATAACCCAGAGGGTGGACATCTACGCATGAAGTAACTAATTTTTATTAGGAAATGTAAGTAGTGGATCAAAGGAATAATCCTGAAAATATGAATGAAGTGTAACGTAGCACTAATAAAAGTGAGATATCAAAAATTTTTCATTAATGATAGGTCAGTTCACGGCTGCCTTGTTCATTGAATGATAATAGTGTGAGGTCAACACTGATCCGGTGTTTGAAATCGAGCCATGAACAATGAATATAAACGGCTTTCGACTTTACTGCGCATAATTATCAAAAATCCAGCTGATAATGCAAGTGCTTATATGCATCATTTATGCAACTTTCGGACGGAGAGTTTTTATCCTCTCAATACTCAAATTCCCAAAAAATGATAGATGCACTTTGGTATCATTGATGATAACATACAAGGGCGATAAGGTAACAAATCAAGGTGAAAAAAATCAAATTATAAAACATAGATTGGTTCAATTTAAACCGTAGTTTTTAAAGTGGCACACTACTTCAATCTACCTTTTGATTATTTCGTGACGACATATTTTATTGCTCATATCCACTGTTTTTTCTAGGTGGAGACCTCCAAATACATCTATTAGAGAGCCAGCTTGGCGAAGAATAATTTATCCTCCCACATTCGATTTGGTTCAGTCCCTGATGATCCTCTACCGAACATCTGAGTGAATATAATCATGGCAACTCTTGTCCTATTTAGAACACGTTGAGAATTTTAGTCATCAGTAGAAGAAGAAAAATTATAAGATTTATTTGAATAAAATTATTTTACCTTAGAAATTTCGTCTGTGTTCAAGAATGAAGTCCACCTACTTCAGAACTCGTACGCTAATCAAAAAACTCAAAGTTGAATATAAATACGGCATTCTTTTAATAATGAGCCAAAAAGAAGCTCACACTAAGTTAAAAGTCTTCTTGACTCCCCTTTTTTTAATCTGAACTAGAAGGATCACCTTCTTTACTTTTCCTCAAAATTATATTTCAAACCATGTGCTACTTGAGTTCTCTTTTAAGCAAAATCAATTTTATTTCTGAACGCCTGCCTAAGTTGAGCACACTCGCTAAATGCTACCGCTCATGATGCGAAAATCCAGATGCAGATGACTGACTCACTTCTCTCCTATCTTTCTGCGCTACCCCGTTTACCATGGTGCAAACGCTTGTTTCTAACACTCTCCTAGTTCCCCAGCTCTCATTCTTTCCTCCCTCACTTTCTCTTGATCTACATTCCTCTCCCTCCCTCAGCTGAATTTTGGGTGTTTTGAAGAATAGAATCATGTCATCTCGTAATTCAGATTTCGGTGCTGCGGTAGTTACATAAAATTACCCTTTATAACTTCCACAAGGGTTTTCACATGCAGTTTAGTTATTTTAACAGCAAGCAGAACACGTTTATACGAGATAAAATGACCTTGTCAGCAGTGGGTTCCAACACTTCGAAATCAAAATTCCCGAACTCCCCCACAAGGGCACCTTTTGGCATGAGTATATCTTATTTGAATATGTAAATGTTATACACCCTGAACGCCGTTGATCAGGCATACCTAGATCTAACAGAAAGCGGGAAGTTTGAGAGAAGACGTCTGCAAAGTATAATACAAGTTTCAATTACGAAATACAATTCACATAAATGTATTGGCATGTAGGGATAATTGAGTGCGGATTGACATAATCACGTCAATTGGGGCCACCGGATACTTAATACAACAAAAATAAAGGGAATTATGTTGTCTAAGGGGAACCGGAATGAGAACGCACATGTGGAATGAGGTCAAATTGAACGAATATTGGTTTCAAAAACAGTTTTCAAGTTAGCAGATATCTGATGCCACATAAAATTAATCGGATATTTGATTTACTCATTTAATAAAACCACGGGATTATCAAATATTATCCAAGTCGAGATGGGCATAAATTACATCGCTTGAATGCGTTTATCAACCTTGAAAATATATAGTATAATACATGTAGATCTTTTGAATAAGGGAACTTTCACCGCTACTACCGGATGGAAGATCATGAAAATAAATACGATATCATTAGACAATATTTCTAATAGAACTTATATTCTAATAATTCCAAATCAGGATATTCCCCAATGATGTTCTGTAAATATCTATGATTCATTGACAGTGATCGAAAACAAGAAATTTACCCAATAATTCAGTCTGTCGTCACGGTTGTCATCGAGGAACACCTTTCTTCTTCGAAAAATAGATCTTACTGGGATGCAACCGATAGACCAGGTATCCACTGAACAACCATATTTCTAAAATGTATTGAACCTTATTGTCCTTTACCAGTCATACCCTCGGCTGAAACTCTCCAGTTTTTCTCAACGATTGAAAATTGTCGGTTTTACTTAACGATAAATTCTTCACAAGTCAGACGAATTTATGAAAAGTTTAAATGTTCAAAAGAGTCTCTGATTTCCAACCGTTCTGTGGAGTTATACTTGAGAAAACTATTTGCCAAATTAATCAAACCCTTCCTGGAACTCTCTGTGGGCACCTCAGGTTTTAGGACTCCGGACATCTGATCAAATATAATTCCCCAATTTGATTTTAGAATTTTCATCCATAATGTCTCGTTCATTTCGAGTATTATCTGCGAAACTCCACCAACCTAAAATTTTCACAATCTTCAGCAAATGCTGTTGGATTGAGTTACGCTATATGTCGATCCCGGGTAGATGCTGAAGTAACCAGTATTTAAAAAGGTAAGGAAGTAAGAACTAACCCAGCAAATTACCAAAGTATTTTTATTCTTGGCACATTGGGGGAATTCTTTGTATCAATAGTCTGTGAGACTTAATTTAAATGAAATCCAAAAGAGAGACAGTGAAATTTAGAAATTGCCTAAGATCCAAATTGTTGTCGATCTTTATGAGCTCACTCTATTAATCCTGTGAATGATAAAGATCAAGTCGATGATGCTATAAAACTTAATATCATGTATGTTAAAAGATAGCTGGTGATGCTCAGGTCAGCTCAAGGACCGAAAATACTTTCGATTAAAACTGGGACAAAGCTGCTTGAAATATTCATCAAGCCTGTTCTTCTTTATGGTTTATGGATGATAACAAATAAAAAGCTGTTCAAAACACAACTCGGTGGATGATGCTGGGCTTACACAACAGACAACAAATGAGTGTTAATGTGCTGTCAGAAAAGTTCCTCTGAGAAATCTCGCCACATAATTACAATAGCGTGAGCTTGACCTTTGGACAAGTATCCACGAAAAAGACAATATAATCGCTAAACTTTTAGTGATTTCCGAATTACCGAAATTGGGAAAATTAAAACTTTCTCATAAAAAGAGCTGGCTCAGGCAGCTCAATAGAGATTTAAAACAGATGTTCAGTGAAAAACAGAGTGCGGTTTGGATGCAAAATCCAAATAAGAGATCTATCTTACGCTTACTAGAATATCAACTAAAGTAAAAAGTGTGTCAAAAGGGGAATAGTCTGCATGGAAGCTCGGTATCATCGACTCCTCGCAAAGGCATATGAGATGAAAAGACACTGGCGAACTGACCATCACTGGAACACAAACATTCCACAAAATGATAGAAATGGGGGTGCTTGCGAAATCAGTTGAAAAAATTCCAGTAGGAATTTAAATGCAGTGACGATTAGGACTAATTTTAAACATTGTGGAAGGAAATTAAAATGCAGACAGCCTAACGAGTCCAGATGAGGTAAGACTTTGATTCTCAAGTTACCCCAAAAACTTTCTGACGTTGCTTCTCTCACCTCTTCTATTTAGATATTCTCCATGAATAAAAAGTGCAATATTTTTTTCTTCGCCATAGATAATATTAATAAAGTTCAGTGACGAAGATACACTCTGAGGCATTTTAGAAAAGTTCGTATGAAACTCTCATATTCAACTGCAATCGTTTTCGACCAGAATTATCCATATGGATTGTCCATCCGGTTTATTCCATGAATACTCATTAATTTAACCTCGAGTTAGCAGATGTGTAATGGAAGTTCCCTCATTCATTTTCAGCAAAGTAATAACAATCTGCTATCAATCCAATAATAATAATAGTAACTGAATAGTAGTACATAAATCCGATTCTTGTTTAACCGGTAGACTTCATTGAGGGTCTTAACGGCAATGAATTCACATCCCCCTCCGCTTGGCAAACTTATTACACTGCACCATTTCAATTTCAACTTTTACTCAAATCTCCATTAAATTTCCTTCAGCTGATAATTTACTTCAATTTTAATTAATTCTTCATAAATTTTTTCCCTGCAATTTTCAGCTGTGATTGCGCCTGATCTTAATTTCTGATTTCGACATTAATGACTCCTGACCTGATTAGCGCTGCCCCGAAAAGCCAGCTACCGAATCTGTTGAACTTAATTTCCCAATCATCGATCGATCGACCTGACAGAACTAATTCTCTCAGTTTTATTTACCATTAATCTTAATCAAGCTATCCTCTTAATGGCTCGGCGCTGATGTTGTTACCATTCTCTGATTGGGCAGATTACTCAGTATGCCGATCACAAGTAATTTAAATACAATTGGTTGTTAGATAACTTTTCAAAGAATATACAAATGACCCGGTTTTGGCTGACCCATAAAACAACTAGATTGCATCACAGTTGAACAAGAAATCTCTGTACCTCAGGTATCTACTGCTTTATACAACCGCTGGTCTGTATATCGTCAATAGCTGCTATATTCCAGTAAAGGTTCAATCCCAACTGAATCAGACTTACTTCTTAAGACACAAAGAACCTTTCTCCAATGGCGTAGTGATCAACTTGTGTGTCTGCCAAGCCAGAGGTCACAAGGTCAATGTTAATCGGCGCACAATTTTAGGGACGGAAATCGACATCCTGAGTTACTTTAGCCATGACAGTCCATTCCTTGGCGTCTTAATTAACTTGCCTTAGTCATGAACATGCTACTATTTCCGTCTATAAAGTAGACGTCGTAACTAGAAATTATCAGTTTGAAAATTATTGAATAATAATGCTGATCTGAGGCTGTAAAGACAGTTTTTCCGCCGGAAATCTTTAAATTTCCTACCCAATTTAAATAGGCGAAGAGAATGAAAATGATCCTTACGTAGTAATCGTTCTTTTAAACACACATTTCGCTTATTGTTAATAATACCAGAGGCAAATATTTTATTCATTATTAAGGAATTTAAGACACATTTTGAGAAGGATCTGTAATTTGTTCGAAGTAGTTGTGTTTCAGCGCGTCGACGGCAGTAAGACGTTGTTTGTGATCGAAAACAAGAAGCTTGCTCAACAGGTCAATTGCTTTTGTAGATGCCACGTTTCTGTTTGAATCATTAATAAAATTGGTCCAGCTAATTCGTTTGTAATAGTGTAAAGTTTTCACTTGATCAGGATTTATCTTTGTCCCGTATTTCCTGCAAAAATCGATCACACAATCGTAGCCTAATACTTTCACTATTTCTTCCAGTTGCGACATATTTGTGCCTCCGAGGAATATGTGTCTCTTTCTAAACAAGGCACTTGCTAGGATACAACCGACGGGCCAAATATCTACGGAATAATCGTAATTCTAAAATATTTCAGTGTTAATTAATTATTCAAATGCACAAACCACATAATTGAGAAGTAATTCTGGACTCTTATAGGGTCGAGTTAAAACATTGAGACCATTTGGCTTTCCTTCTTCATAAAACTTAGCCAAGCCCCAGTCTGCAAGATACAGATGTCTATTGAGATGGTCGATGAGTAAATTGCTGGGCTTGATGTCGCGGTGCATTATTCCTCTGCTATGACAGGCATCCAGCGCCGATAGCAACTGATATACGTAGCGTTTTATGTCTTCACTTGAAAGAGTCTTATAAAGGTATTCCCACCGTACTTCATTAATACATTTAAAGATTATGAAACTGGTCTCAATCTAAAATAATTTAATTAAGTCAATGAGGAAACTTAGGTGAGGAAAGAAGACAATGCATTTGTATTTTTAATGGATAGGAAGTCAAGCAACGAATAAATAAACAGTAAGAAGGTAAGTAAAGGAAACGAAAATTTAGTGAAAGAAATATATGGAATTCTTGATACTATAAAGAGGACGACTCTGAGTGGCGTGAGAAAGTCAACTGATCCGGACGATCATGCTTCGGCACACCAGATATACAATTCATAACCATCAGTTACTGGTTCTGTCTTCTCCGGACAATCCCAACGCAATTAAAAGGCATAAATTGCTTCCAAATTAATTATGCTAGTGAATTTCTTGGGGTGTTAGCACTTCTGCTTTCTTCCCTCTGCGTCTAAGTCAGTTGAAGTCAGGCAATATATATATATATATATATCCTGTGTGTATAACCAAACTATTGTATCAAGGCAAAATACTGTAAAGTGTGCTCTGGGGAATTTTTTTCCTAACACAATAATTATCGCAAAAGTAATAGTAAAAGCAAGGTATAAATATCAAACATTTCATATTAAAAATATCATATTTATGGTGAAAATTTACTTCATCACATTCAATGACGCCTAGAATTGGAATTACATTCGGATATCCCCTTAGCTTATTCAAAACTTCAATTTCTCTTTTTGATTTTAGAGTCCGCGGTTCCTTGAGTGCTTTCACTGCGAATTCACGCCCACTCTCCACTTCTTTGGCGTAATAAACTGTACCATATGCTCCCTGTCCAAGGACTCTTCCAACTAAACATTTTGAATAGATATTTTCAATGGAAATCAACCGTTGCTCATCTCGTTCGGTATCCAGCGGCCTTACTTTTTGTACCAGATTTGGATCTACAGTTTCCAAGCAATCATTTTTGAAAAACTTTGAAAAGAATGCATGACTGAGTGCTTCTTTTGCCGACAGACGTCTTGTCGGATTACTCACTAGCAGGCTTCTCACTAAATCAACCGCCTCTTCCGTTGCCGTCTTTTTACATTTGTGTGATATTAAAATCTGAAAACCAGTTCCGCTAAATCTCGCAACTTCTTTCCTTGAGGTTTCATCCAGGGTAACATTTTGCTGCTGGATGAATTCTAAGAGTTCTTCACCGCCTAGAATCAGCGCGATTTTCGACAATTGCTGCTCATTGTTACATCCATCAAAGATATGCACCTTTAGGAAAACAAAACTCGCTATAACGCAACCAGCAGCCCAGAGATCCACTGCAAAGTCATGTTTCTTCAAAAATTAACAAGTCAGGCAACAATATGTCCTACCTTAATATCAATTAGAAGTTCTGGACTTCTATAGTAAACTAAATTAGTATCGGTTTCATATGAATTGCCATCTCTGTGCTCCACTGCGTAATCCCAACCACCCAACTTTAAAATTCCTCCTTCTATATTAATTAATAAGGCGTCCAAATTAATGTATCTGTGGATGATATTTTGAGAATGGCAGGAATCCAAAGCCAAAAGCATCTGATAACTGTAATTCTTAATATCATCAATCTTGTTCAGCTTTTTGAACACCGACCACACGGTACTTTGAATGTACTCGTACAAAATACAGCATTTAGGTATCTAAACATCAATTCCAGTGAAAGACAAAACGTCTTCAAAATGTCGATTACTTACCTCACTGCCAATCACGGATCCGACCATTTTGATGATATTTGTACTCCCTCGTAGTTTCTCTAAAATGTCTATTTCCTCTCTCGCCCTCTCAGAATACTTTTCTTCAAATATTTTTATCTTGAATTTCGCTCGACTTTTGGTTTCTTCTATGCAGTATTCATTTCCGTGCGGTTTCCCACAAACATCGTGCAAATTTGAGAACTTAAAATTATCTAAATCAATAAAAATTCCTTTAGAATCGTTTGCTGTTGTGATATCTATGTGCGTTGCCTCATTCATATTTATGCAAAGTGTATTAACCTACTTGATCAATATTCAGGTTGAATTTATAAATATCGGTATTCGAGTAAATGTTAAATAATTCAAAATTTTAAATGCAACCGCTAAAACGTGAATCTGTCTTATCTCCGGGTGCTATAAATCACAGAAACAAATTATTATTAACTTTAATGTTATATGGAACATAGTCTTCATTGTTCCTAGAAAAAATGAGAAATCCAATATAGATACAACAGACACGACCGCTTTCACTCGGACCTTCAGTAGAGAACAGTTCTGGACGGAATTAATAAAAGCTAATGCATAAGGTAATAATCTTCCGAAGAGTGAGAGACGAACGCTGATTCAATTCTGTGCTTTCTATTAGTCAGTGAGCTACTTTTTATCGGTTGCTCATCTACAAATAAAGAGAGCTTAATCTTTCAACCGCCCTATCTTACCTCAATAAGGCCAACTTTATCGCAAATCGGTTTCCACTTGCTCAGTACCGACGCTTTTCCTTTCCTCTCGACTCCCAATTGCCCTTCCTACTTCGCACTCTACTTCCCTCCCATTCATTTCCACTTATCCAATATACACACCGTCCTACGTGCCTCATGGTATTCCCATTTGGGAGACTGTCGGATCCCGTTAGCCCTTAGGAATATCATTCGCTTGTTGAGGAGATTTATACATAAATGATCATTGCACCACAAAGGCGACAAATTACATCAATTTCCAAAATTTATTTCCAGTTACTCCTGATCGTCATCCGGATATCTAAAACATATTTAACAAACAAATGTCCACAAAGTGACAAGCCAATGTCAGGCTTTATCCTCAAATCTAAGATGAGTAATTTCTAGGGGAAATTCCCAACTCATTACGCCAAGCTCCCCTCCTCCAAGTGTATGATCCGCATTTTAAACACACCTTTGTGGTACGCACATGACGACACACAGGTCCATTTGCCTTAAGTGTCACATCAATTTCAATCACCGTAACTTACCTCGCTGTTTCAGATGTTGCAATTGGAGTAACAAATAATGGCTGACAGCTAACGGAAAACGACAGTTCTCAAGGTAGAACACAGAGTTATGCTGGCCAGTGTATTGAATAAACCATGAAGAAGATTCGAGAGAAGGAGAGGGAATCGCACAAGCAAATGAAAGACAAGCGTGTGTCCGCATGTACGAATGAAAATACAAAGATATTTTATGAGTCACCTGGGCAAGAACACAAGTGAAGATGATTGGTGCACCTTAATTGAAACAGAACAGTTTTAGAAGAAAGAACTGATAAACTCGTCTAGAAGTAACAAATAGGAATTTGAATCATAGGGACAGGAAAGCGAAAATCAACGTATTTTCATAAAAAATGTGACTCAAGAGTAATCTTGGAAAATGCATAGGTGTCTTCATACAATTTCCTTTTCGCATACGCCGTCCGAACATTTACAACCAGCTTTCCTATTTCAAACTTCCTCTTCCTGCTACCTTCATTCCTATTCCTCCATGACGGTCCAACTGAACTATTGATCTCCTGATTCTGAGAAAGTCTGTTGTGTACTATTAGCGCTAGCACCTCATTGCCAACTCGATCAGACTATTGGAATTGCCTTACTGTCGAATATATTGCCACTTTACGTCCGATTAATTTCTTAATCTCCCTCCTGTTTGTCAATGGTACCTCTGATTCCTAAACAGAGGCTTAAGAATGGTATTTACAGAGTTTTTCTTACCTAAAAGCACTCAAAATCGCACTTCAGAAAGAGGTCTCTCGAGATTATATTTAAAAATCATACCCAAAACCCCGTGCAGAAGAAAGGGAAGACCACCTCAACTACATCGTATTAACATATTCCATCATATTTTTATACAACAATAGAAATTACAATTTGTTTTCAAATACGCACAGGAGTAATATATATACAATGTTGTCATTCATTCATAACTACTAAATGAAACGGTAAAAGCATTGCAAAAGAACCATCCAATAGGCGAAAATGGTCTAAAATATGGAAAAGAAAAATCTTAACTATAGCACTTCAAAATGACTGATGCAGTTTGATTCAATAAAATTGATGCCTTCCAATAATGCCTTAAGACACCTGTTTTAACGTCAGTTAGCGTAAATTAAGGGCTGCTCAAAAACAGGGCCATCTGATGTACATTAGACGTTTCCAGAAGGGCCCTATTCAACATGTAGGTCATGTATAAAGCGTTTGAATGTACCCCTCCAATGAGTTATTTGTTAAAATTATACCAAACTAGCCCCCTCTCACCCACATAATTAATTCCTATTTGTATCTAACCCGAATAGACATATTCCGTGATACTCTCGCCTGCTAATTCTGGGTACAACGGTATTGGCGATTTAGCAACCTGGAATTCACGGTTAGCAAATTAATATTATGGATACCCCAGTCAGCAGTAGAAAGCAACAATCGTGTGCCGTAACTTACTTAAATAAGTGGAAATAATGCTTTTTTAACGGGCGTAAGTTGAGAGCAAGCCGACAAAACAAAGTCGCAGCATTTTTGATTTGCCGCATTATTAGCAATTTCCACAGGTTCTCTAAATCGCCCGCTCCTGATAGTTTCTTGAGAGTATCTGCAATTCTGCCAAAATCTCTCTTTAGATCTGGGTCAACTGTAATCTCGCAATATCTAGTGAGGAAATAGATTACAGCGACAGAAACAAGACTTCTTCGGATTACAAGAAGTCGTACTTTATGAAATACGTTAAGAGCCATATGGTATGCCTCAAATGTCCGTTTCCAAAAACGAAAATACAGGCAGCTGTAAGCCGCAACCTAGCTAGCCAAATGGAAACACATGCCTTCATGAAGAGCGTTTCAATGGGGAAATTGAACTGAGAGTTCAGTGTAAATATTGGTTGGATCGGGCTATGTAGTCACCGGTAGGATGGCTACTACCTCTCACTATTGATACTCTTTTCTTCTTGGTCCTTATTTCCATTCTTCATACATCCTATAGATATTACGTCCTGTTCTATCTACTTGCTCTGTCTATATGATGTGCCATAACGAAGATCCTGCCTACACAGCAAAACCTAGTTGCAAGAATATCAAGATTAGGAATCCCAGTAAAACGAACAGAAACTTTTACCAATAATCACATTAGTGATTTGACTTCTCAATTCCGCAGAGGTTGGTTTGCCGTCAACTAGTTGGAAGAGTCTGTAGGAGGGAGTGGGATGGAGGAAGGCGATGGAATGTTGTAGAGACGACTATCATTTGACCGAATGCCACAAGCCGTCATAGTTTGTTCTTCTTCTAGGGAAACAGTGCACCAGTTGCTGTTAGTGTTAATTGGAGGATTTGCAGTGTCTGATTCATTCTTTTCTGGTCCATTCCTGGATGACTTCTCATCCACATCTCCTTCTGGCCTTGATGAGGAAGCAGAGCGTGACGACCTTTTGTGTCTGTACTTTTCTGCTAGGTAAAAAGTGAAAAAAATTATACAAATGATAGAAAATATACCAAACTGACGGCTACTACCGAAACAATTATCTGAAAACATACAATTATTAGACTGAAGTAAAATAACTAACCTAGCTCTGCTGAGTTAAAAATCTCAGCTATATCAGCACCACTGTATTAAGAATAGTAAGCCGCTTCACGTCATGTGAGAGACGGAAGAAAATGAATTAAGGTGGTAAGACTGGCCATCACAATTAGAAAGCCGATCAATAAGGACTGGATATCGAGGAAAATTTAATCAAAAATCCAAGTAATGGTTCATGAAATTTGATTTTTCAAATACGGGGTAATAAACTGCCCATTAAATATAGTACAAGCCGAATCCAAAAATCAAATGAGTATACCCTAATAACTTGGCTTTGCTCTTAACATTTCTTCTATTCACTCTCCTTTATAATTTTACGGACTCTCTCTCAGAGAAGAAACTCAAGATTTCTCAAGTAAGACTTAAACTGCGGTAATCACAAACTAAACGAACCGTTTATGCGCTATTTTTGACCTAAAGAAGAGACGAATGCACTCAATTTAATCAACTACTCAGTAAGCTCTGAATACAGAATAGGTGACATACAGAGACCGTCATGATGAACCTGAACGGTCTATTCTTATGATCTTACTAGTTAATCAAAAGGGCCATAATATTCAATCCCTCCATTAAGGTTTACGGTCAAGGCACACGATTAGAGCTATCTACCACCTTTACGACATCCCTTATTAAATATGAATCCTGGGATTTTTAAAACTCATCACCTCAGCAACTAAACAATCAAACCACATCGTACTCCAAAGTCAGAAAACTTGAATGTCTGAAGGCGTCTATTCAATTAAGGTACAAAAATGGCTGTTTTTTGAAGTCTGTTCCGCACTGTTTTAACAGACAGCTAATAAAAACAAAGGGGAGTGTCTAAGATATACTCTGTGTCTTAAATGTAAGAAGAGATACAAAATTTTTTTCAAATGAATATTACTTCACCAACTTATACGAATACCCTACCGGAAGAAGAGCCAACCAGTGAACGAGGATTTGTGGATTCTATCGAGATCAAAAAAGGGAATAACAAGGACATGAGTCAATTAGAACTTCTGGTATACTCGTGCTCCCCTTTCTCTTCTGCTATTCACGTTCAGACGCATATTCTGTTACATTTTTTACCTCTTTTCTATTAAACACCTATCCCATTCAAGCAACTTACAAGGCAAAAACATTAGGGTATGACGTAGTGATCAATACCCATTAAGTTTCAGTGAAAAACTACCCCGACTTGATTCCACTTCCTCATCAGCCCTTATTGGACAATTCTACTGCTGGGCACTTAATCTTAATAAAAAAAGGAAGTTTGCTTTGTTATGCGTAAAAATATTAAAGTGAACCAACCTTTACGTCCTTCTCTAAGTCTTGAAGGTGATCGAGGCCCTTTTCGACAGCGTCGAGAGTGCCGTCGTCGGCGTCTTGAAGGTGTTGATGACTTCTTTGAGGAGCGAGAAGTAGATGATGAAGATGAAGTGATAGATTTCCGTCGGCGAGATGCTGTGGAAGAACGCCTTCGTCTACGATGTCTCGAATGGCGTCTTCGGGAGTGTCGTTGGCGTCTAGATGACCGTGTACGTGAATGAGATCGGTGCCGACGGACAACAGGATCCACCTCTCTTATTCGATGAGTCTCTGGAACCTGAAAGGAAATGTAATTTTTCAACAGTTAACCATATAAGACTCGAGCATGGCCAGTTTGATTTCACTAACTACAGAATGCCCTGGAGATGAAAACTCAAACATTCCGATTAGAGTACACGCTTCCCCAAATTGTTTGATGATCTTAATTGCATTACAAATTTGAGAGCTGGGTGATCTGTTCTGGAGATAACAAGAGAAGAAATAAGCATTTGAGAAACAAATTTAAATATTAATCCTTCGCTTTCGATCATACTTCAAGCAAACTTTTGAGGAATGTACTTATTTACCTTTCTGATACACGTTTAAAAGCTCCCGAAAACGTATTGATTTACACCATAATATTTCATAAATTCCGTTCATTAAAATCGTCAAATTACGAAATGCAATAAAAAAGTCCAATCTAAAAGACATCCGAACTCTAGATTCACCAGACTGCTTGCATTTTTCTTCGTCTTTTTTTAAAATCAGCTGAGTTTTAAAGAGAATGTGATATGATTTCGCAGCTGTTTTTCCCTATTACACACGTTTATAATAACCCTTCACGGGACAAGAACCTGTTAATAGGCAGTTAAATCGCCAGTGATAGACCATTCCCCTTTTACGCAAAACTTTGAATCAAAAGTATTGATTTCTTGGTGGGACTTAATATCCCCATATTCCCCATTTTCTCATTGTTTTCGCTTTTTGGGCATAATTCTCGATTTTTTTATTTATAAATTCGCTTCTTCAGTTAGACCATTTACATGAACTGATGGTCAAAGATGGATGAAAGTTACTCGAATAATCTTATGACCATCGAGTTAAAACGAGAAGACCCAGATCGTATTCTCATTCAATTCCTTGTTGGATTTCAAAATCTGCGTCTGTATTCAATGAATAAAGGGAAGATGTACGCTCAGTGGTGAGATCGACTATTATAGGTGGAGAGTCGATAGCAAATCGGCCAGACTAAAGCATAACCAACCTTGAACCAATCCGACAGGATGAGATGCAGGAGGCAGAAACCGAGGTTGAAGAGTTGAAGATTCGAAGAAGTCTTCAGACCATCGCAGGCATCATGAACTACGAAAGAAAGGGTAACCGAAACTAGTACGTTGAACTTGCAGCTAGTCCACATCAACATTAATTACTACTGCTACAGTTTAAAAAAATAAAACGACTTTTTGAACAAGCTGAATATTTCCCCTACTACCAACTAATGGCTTTATGAAGCTGAGATAGACTCCGCAATACAATTTATTAGCTTTATGTCAAGAATTCACTAAGGTTCAGAAACTTTACAGCTACTTTTATGGATCCGGTATAGGCACAATTCCCATCTACATAATATCGAGTAGTCGTTCAGCTATTCACAGCCGATTACTGATTCAACGACGAGGAATTTCAAACCGGTGAATATTAATGTGACTGAAAAAGACGTTTTGATTAACCCGCTCCGTTGTTAGACATCGTAATCCCAAAAATCTGTAATACAATAAAGCTTCGATGGGGTAAGAAGGCTTTTAAATTGCAAGATTAACAAAAGATAAAAGCTTAAAGCAGAAATAAGGGTGTAATTATTAACAGGATATGAAAGGAGTACGAAAGGTACTGTTACGCAAACTAACTCTTACAATACTATCGGCCTTAACTTAGTGACACTAAATCGGTATCAAAATATACTAGAACAAGTATTGATCACAAGCAAAACAGAGACTGAGCCAAGAAGTTGCCTTTCCGACTAATCCCAATTCAGTAGACAGGGAATACTCTGCTACATCTTATCGGCTATGCGTCAAATAGACCAACCTTCATTCCATAAAAATCTCCGAGTATAACTGGCACCAGAAAATCTAAACCATATTTAAATAAGGTCAAACTAATTTAACAACTTTCCATTGTTAAAAAAAGTTAATTCCCATTTTAACGCATTCGATTTGCCGATTCTGCGCACAGGACCCTTAAACAAAGCAATAATTTAAAAAAGGAAGGATGAAAATAACGAAGACGCGAATACCATCAATATATAAAGAATACACATTCTGTAAGTCATGCAATGTGTGCGCCAAATAGTCATGATTTCTGGTAAAATTTGGTTACAACTTTTTAATAAAGTACAATCAAACTTAGAGACAGTGGGCATCGGAAGTAAACTAAATAATACTTTCAGAAGAGCAAAGAATCAAAGTAGGAAACAGTGACTGACCTGTTCAACATCCATGGAAAGGAGTTTGGCTGCCACAGATGCTGCAGCAACGGCGGTAGCAGGGGGAAGATGACTGACTAGGGAATTTGTGTTAATACCATCTGGAGGAGATATGGCTTTAGTGACACGTAGCAACTGTCCGCCTAGATCAAACCGATTCATACCAACCACTGCAGCAACCGCAGATTCCTCACTGTCGAACTCTACATAACCGAACCCTCGATGGGATGACCCAGGACTTTGAGGATCTGTAATGAGTCTAAAGAGAGATAATAATTCATGCAATGCAATGTGAAAACCTACCGGCACATGGTTACATTACCAAAAGCTTGAAAAACGCACTCAATATCTGAGTCCGTGAGCTCTGAATGCACACCACCAACATAAATACGCTTTTGCAGTTTAAACTCCTCAATCAATTCATTCATGAACGGTGTAGCATCAGGAAGATTACTAGGCCGACCAACTTTGAGAAGACGTCCGGCGAAGTTTGTTCCATTCATTTGCTCAATGGCCAACAGGGCTGCTTCAGGGTATTCGAATTCAACAAAGGCAAAACCCTTGTGCTTTAGGGTAGCAGGATCCCAGCTCATGCTTACATTCTTCACGGGACCAAAAGGAATAAAAGCCTGCTTAATAATATCCTCTTTTACATCATAGGCAATAGAACCGATATAAATCCGATTAAGCAAAGCGAGTGTCTGATTCCTTCGAGCAGTATTCATTTGTAAAGTTTCATTCTGTTGCGTCTGTTTAAGTAGAACATTTTTGATATTTTGCTCCATCGCATATTTCTTTGCTCGTTCGATGGCATCAAATTGAGCTCCTGTTGGCTTACGTAGGGTAAAAGGCTCGTCCGGTTTATCAGCACCAGGACCATTAAAAACAGGTCCATAGGGTTCAATAATTACATCTTCCAAATGCACACTTGCGTTAATCATCTTCCAAAGAAAGGAAAATTCAAACTAAAACGTACGAATTTAAATAGACGGCAAACTTTGAATGTGTATTTAATGAATATTGGTAAATAATTTTAATAAACTTATTTATAATCAGAGTATTTTTAAAAAACTATCATTGAATTACAAAAAATTTTCACACGAAAATAAGAAAAATTTACGCAATTAAACAGTATTTTAATTTTAAATATTTTATTTTATCAGTTACCAATATATAAAAATATTGAATTATGATATTCATTAATAAGCCATGTTTTTTTTACTTTAGTATAACAAACCACTGTTCAGTGCGTGACTTGTTGTTCGTGTATCACGTTGATAATGGAGGGTAGAATGTAGGTTATTTAATCCTATGTGTATTTATTTGTTAGTGGTGAAGAAAAGCCTATTGCCAAGCTTCCAACGATCCCAGTAAAGCTTCTCAAACGGAGGAAGCAAACAAATAAGGACGTTATTAAAGCCCAGTTGAAGCGTTCTGCAGATATACACAAACGAGCCAGAAAACGGAGAAGTGTGTTCCGAAGACCTGCTCATTTTATCGCAGTAAATAGGCCTCTTTATTGTTGATTTTTGTAGGCTGGTAGAAAGGAGGCTAGAGATAAGAAAAGAGTGGAACGTATGGCTATGCGGAAGGCCCCCATTACACTTAGCGATCATCTCGGAATTGTTATTCGGCTTCATGGCGATAACGGACTTTCAGCGGAATCAAAGCAAATTCTCCAGATTCTCAACTTGCATGCTACAAATACTGCTGTATTTGTGAAAGTCTCCAGTGCATTGTTAGAGCTCTTAGCCGTTGTCCATCCTTACATTGCTTGGGGTTATGCTGACCTGGCAACCGTCCGGAGTCTGATTTTCAAAAGAGGAAAAACCAAGGTTGGAAATAAGATTCGTTCGATCGACAATGCAGTTGTGGAGGAAAAACTAGGGTCGTTAGGCATTCTCTGCATTGAAGACCTTATTCACGAACTGATGACTTTAGGACCCCACCTTCGGGAAGTTTTGGGTTTTCTTTGCCCTTTCAGGCTGATGGCACCCACTGGCGGTTGGAAAAGCCACTTAACGAAGTCTCAACACTCCTTCAATCAGCTGGTTGGAAATAGGTACGAGATGATTAGCGAATTGATCCATAAGATGGTGTAAATGCTTTAAACTGCCTTTTTCTATTGAATAAATTTGTATATATGTGTGTGCAATTGATTTGTGTTTCACTGTTTAAGTTTCTTGTTGGCTCGTTTTATTTCCTGATTTGTCTGTATACTGTATAAGGTTGAAACGATTACCTTTTTATAGTCATCATAGCATTAAGCATTCCGAGTACCACGGTGACTTTGATAACAGTCTTGGGATTGCATCAGGGTTGACCACTTCAAGCACCACTGTGAGGTCTAGATACTTCGATCCCAGAGATTAGCGATGAACTAGATACAAATTTTGGAAACGCATATGAAATCATCCTTTAGTTCTTGTTTTCTTGGTCTAGTCAACAAATGTGTGCTAGTCTCGTCAATAGTCTTCATGTGAATACCTCAAATGGATGTGATATCGAGAACTCACTGTTGTGAGAGCGAATATGATGCGTGAGTATTGTTTCTCCTCTGCCCGTTTAATGAATCTAAGCTGCTTGGGGGAAGTCGCGTTCCTCAAGTTGCAGCTGTCTTGCAACGACTTAATTTGCTAAATAGGTATCTAGATAGCGTAGAAATACTTTGATAAAGGGAAGCAGCTGTATATGTCGCGATTGTATGCGACATGACCATCGTGTACAAAAGCGAGATTTCTAAAATCAGCCACAGAAAATTACCATTTCTTACGTCTTCGTACTTATTTTCGTCTGGTGAGAGATAATTATAGCCGATTCATCTTTAAGTATACTAAGAATATTAACTAATAATGAAATGCTTAATGCTAGATATTTCACACTGATTTCCCCCATTTAATACCGTTCTAAAAATTTATCACAGATATCTTGGTTAAAGGAAATAACTGAATGGTCTGCGTAGCCAAGGGTCATGAGCTCGACGCCCTCCGGTGTGAATGGCTAACAGCGTTAGTTAACTTATCAACAAGACTTTTTGGAGGCAGCTCCAGGATATTTTCCATTCACGCAATGCAAGTGTTGTTAACACTTCACATAATGAATTCAAAAGCTTACTATTGAAATTTCGAATAAATTAACAAACCACGTGTCCATTAGGGATTATAAGGGTTTTGGGAAACTTCAAATTTGCAAAAAATGCACTTGTTTTCCCTGAATCTGGATGACTTTGGGTAAAAGGAACTTCAAATACTATTCAATAAGGAAAGTTTGTTTCATACTGCTCATTCTAAAAATTCGTTATAGCCTATTATAATCGGTTATGTTATAACCAACTTTATTCGTTTTCACCGTTTTTAATATTTTCTTTACAACAACGGAGACATATAAGAAGGAATCCAAGTGAGCATTTGGAGATTTAATTATATATAAAGGCAAAATTAATGAAAGACATAAGGCTTAACGAAAAAAGAATTATGGATACATAAATGTCATACGCAAAAGAAAAAGAATGAGCTACCTAGATGCATTAAATTTAGGCTTCGCCTTAAGGGATTGTGACTGATTGAGATTGAGCGAACTAAGTGCCTGTAAGACTTCCTCTTCTTCTTCTGCTGATTCGCCAACTTTGCGACTGGGAGGTGAGGGAAATTTGGAGATATCAAGAGAATCTTCCGTTTTCTTTGGACGTTCCCTCGATTCAGCAGCCATAAGGTCGTCAAGCTCTTCAGCGAGCTTGTCTTCATCGAGATCTTGAGATAAACTATCGATCGGAGATGCAAGTGCCTGAGAAACAGCCCCTTGCTCTTCGATATTCTCAGCCAAGTCATCCATGGCTCTTTCAGCATCTTCCAGACCTGATAAGCCGCCAGTAATCCGCTTCAAAGCAGAATTTGCTTCAGATATAGCATTGAGGACAGTCTTGTTATCCTTCGCTGCCGAAATCTTCAACTCCAAGTTTTCTAATTGCACCAGATATTGAGCTTTTCGTTCTAACTCTTTCTCTACTTGCTTACAGCGACGTAGCAAACTCAATGCATCGTACTTTCTAAATAAATGAATATACAAGGAAAACAATCACTTACCGATTACTTCGAACAAGAGCTTTAATCTTTTGATAACGAAGAGAAATTCCATTAGAAAGTCTCTCCTGATCTTGTGTAATCAGTTTCATTGTCTTTCTAAGATGAGCGATTGATGATAACGTAATAGGATCCAAATTGGCTGGAACATCCTGAGTTAGAAGAAACACTAGCTAAATAACTCAAACTATATATAACTTAATTATTACCGGAATAGATACTGAAGAATCGATTTTTATGTAGGCTCTCTCACACAGCTGATTTTTAATAAATTCTCGAGAATTCACATGACGGAAAAATCCTTTAAGTGCTTCATCAAAATCCTCCAAAGAATAGACATGACCATCCATGATTAGAGAATCATGATTGCTTTTGCATTCATTTAGAAAGTCTTCACACAATGGAGCAACCAAATCAGTCAGATACAGTGGTGTATCTGCCGTTCCATAAATTCTTTTATTTAAGTCTTCTTTGGTCGTCCTATAAAAATATATATCCATAATGAAGAACTTACTCCTCTCCACTCAAAAGAGACCACGCCCATGTAACCGGCTTTTTAATAACCCATTCAAACCCAACGTTGAGGAGACTGTTAACGATATTCCCGTTGTCGACTATTTTGACCAACCCCATGTTCATCATTTCAGACAAAACTTGATGCAAGCAACGGGGTTTATACACAACACCATCGGAAGCAAAACTTCTTTTGAACACGTCAGTTAGAGATTGTTCAGTTATGACTACGATACGATAAAACCTCGCATAACTGGTAATAAGATCCCTCCAAAAAGAAACTTTACGATCGTAACCAGCAGGATCAATCTGTCTAGGTCTCTTGATTTCAACAAACAAACGGTAAATTTCATCTTCGTCATTCCAGACTGCTGGAAGCTGGAATATTTCTTCAGAAGTACTTATCTTTTGCATTTTAACAAGATTAGCCAAACGAATTTAGGCTAAAAATGTCAAGGTCGAAGACTTTTGGTATTTGGGTATTAATATTAAACATACTTATTTTATATAAAGGCGATCAATTAAAGTCTCACTTATATGAATATACATATTAAAAATTAATCCTGGCAGGTAGCGATTGTTGATGATTAAGATTAACACATAATTTGCAAATAATCACTTTCTCTCTAAATATTTTGTAATATTAATAAGGCGATGTGAAATAAGTGATATCTCAATTGATTTTTTAGAAAATTTCGGTTTATTACATAATTGCTTAACTCAGAACTATTATTTTTTCTTTACTTAATTACTGACATATAGTTATTTTTAAGTTATTGCACTTATACCAAATATAAACCCCCAACACCCAAATCAGAGCATAACACCCTTTCGTAATATTAGGCAGTATAATTTGTCCGTGTTCTACAGCCGTAATGTAAAGAAATGTAAAGAATTCGTACAAAAGGGGATTAAATGAGCGAAAATTATAATGTAGAAAATAAAGAGTCTTGAATAGAAGAATTAGTTTGAGAGAAAGATATCAGTATCTTCTCCTTAACACTAAGTAGTACTCCCTCCGTAATATGGAAGTTTTAAATTTTCCCAGAGAGTCTGAACGGTCTTTGAAGTGCTTTCCATAAATCTAAAGATTTATTAAATCGAAACATTCCCTTAATCTGTCGACATCGACTTCTTTGCATTTACTTAGGGCATGGTCTGTTTATTTATTATCACATCGCAGATTATCCATCATTGCCTATCATTCTAAAATTAAACTAAACCTATTTCCCCAAACAAATCACTCATTCCCACTTTTGTAGAATTGGAAAGAATATACAGGATTCAATAAAATCTTGAGGCATCATATATTAAATCGAAACTAAGTTTTTTACAAAACATAAAATCCCTCGAATAAGATATTTTAATGTAACAAAATTATTTCAGCCGTACAACATTTTCTACTCTCGGAAACATCTAAAACATTAAAATCCTGTTCTAGCAGTATTGATTTTGCCATAGCCAGCAGATGTCTATCAACATCTGGCAATTAGATCGACACTACAGTTCCACAGGCGGTCCCGCTGTGTGTTTGTGTGTTTACACATAGATATCTAAACAGATGCCGATCATCACACCGAGGCATCGACGACGAGACATGACTGATGTCTAACAAAGAAATGTTTTGTATGTAAACCTAATTTACTAATTAATAAAGTGGGATGGTTTGTCTGCTATCTCTCAACTGACCTGGCGACATGAGTGTTTGACTTATTCAATTAGGTTTATATAGAGAATATTTCTTTGTTAGACATCAGTCATGTCTCGTCGTCGATGTTTAGATATCTATGTGCACAGCCGGACTGCCTGTAGTTGAGATCTTATCGACAATCAATCATCTCTAATCGCCAGGTTTTGATAGACACCTACTGTTTATTGTAATTTTAAGGATGGAAATGAGAAGAGATAATAAGGAAGAGGAAACTGTTAGTCAGCCACCACTTCATACAAATAACGGAGAACAACTAATATAGTTAAAAATCTCAATAATAGGGAATTTTAAGAGAGATGGGAAAATGGATGCAGTAAACCTGTGGCAGTAGTTGATAAAGGCACTGTGTTATATGCTCTGGGGAATCATCTAAATGGATAAGAACTGCCGAAAACTCATTCAAGTGATATCACCAAGCAAATTATTTGTAACACTGCGAAACCCGTACCTTACTCCGGGCAGGATCAAGCTCTCTAATTCTAGCAGAGAAAGTAACGACACTGACGATTCATTCAGTTCCATAGTGATTCAAGAATGGGAGAAAAGAATAATGAATTACTTTGTATTGCAAGAATTTGATTGGAAAAGGAATCTGGGTCAACGGTTGGGATAGAAGTGAAACTCTGTAAACCTGATCTCTCTGATGAATTGTGGCAAGTCGGCTTAGAAAATGAATATACGGTCAAGTATCTTTTTAAATCTTCATTAATTTAAAGTGGAGCATTACATTTACGTTTTATTTCAGACGACATTTAGAGTCCTCTATTCTTCGATATCCTTTGTGAAGGTGAAACGTGATAGCGAGGAGATAGTCATCCCAAGAACTAACCGGGTCGTCATTTTCGTATGTGGAATTTATCGACATGAAATGGCAAAGTTGCTAGCAATTAACGTGGAACATTCAACTGTGAATGTTCCGTCTCTTACAGGAACATAACATGCACAAATTCTTAAGAAAGTTCCCAAAAATGGTGTTTGTAAAGTTATCAACAGATATCCCCATGATGTTTTTGCAAACACGGTATTGACAAATAAGGATGCATATTAAATACCGACATTACTGATATTTTGAATTTGCATAAGATAATTATATATGAAGATAAAAGCTGTACATTATAATTCATAGATCAAACGCAACGTACAACACAATTTACGGGACTTATGTATGTAGCAAGACACAACCCTAATTAAGCATTCCATTAGTTCCAAGCTTCTGCTCTGTTCGTAAAATGATCATATTTCGGTGTTACTCGCGAGATGGACTTGAAGACGAAGGGGATGCCAGCGGATTCCTGTATTACATGGACTGTTCGGGCGTAAGTGTGCTATGAGGTAGAACACAAAGTATTATTAACATCAAGACCATTTAAAGAATAATGTCCTTAACTATTCGAGAAATCAAAGTTCTTGACCTAGCTTGTTCCTGATTTCAAACCCAACTTTCCCCTCCTGTTTTCACGTCGTAGATATTGCCGCTGTGGCGTTTGGTGATTATTGTGGCTGTCCACTTGTGACCAAAGCGATAATTACTGTACTAGAGGAGCCGAATATGAATCCCCTCTTTGCGTAGCACTTTTCAGCTTGGCATGTTGTTTTGATAGCCACGGGGTGAGAGAAGTTGACCTTGTATGATTCAATAATTATTAGGTGCAAAATTTTGCCATGAGCCGAACAGTACAGTGAGATCCATGATGATACAATAAGAGCTCGTTCAGAGAGGTGATTGATTTGCCTGTAGTTGGCGAGAATGAAATGACAAGAGACTCTTTTGAATGTGATTCAGTCACTATAAGGTATGTTAAACCTTTAGCGGGTCCGGAGATGATCAGTCAAAAGTGAGACCTGGGAGAATATAGTTTCAAAAAACGAGAAAGAAGAAAAGTGATACCGTTTGTATCCTCTTACACGATTTACTACACTTGTATTTTCCAGAGTCTGCATCTGGCAGACCCAGTGTAAAATATTCTTGCTGTTCGGACTTTTCTTTTTTGAATTATTTGAAGAAGCCCTCTTTGTGGTAGTGTTTGGAAAAATTCAAGCAAAAATATTTTCGCAAGAACAGTCTTGATAGTAATGCTGTTCTTTCCAAAATCGGCATCTTGGAAGGGATCGTTTCTGGTATTTGTTGAATGAATTCTTATAGAAGCTTCCTGTTGTCAATATATGGTCTGCCAATTTAGAGTCCTTTTATATTAGCACTCACGACTCACAGTCCTGCACCAGATTCGAATCCACAATAAAACTTTTAAACTTGTTGTGAATCTTGACATCGGGTTCAAAGAAGGTGTAGGGGACTAAATTCTTGGTCACTAAATATAAAGCAACAAAGAGTAAAAATAAAGACAAAAGATTTATAAATAATTTAGTGGAGAACAGTAGAATGAGAACTGCAGGGCAGAAAGTAGGAGTAACGGCAGATAAAGCGGAGCTGTCTGAAGAACCTGACTGTAGGAGTTGACCAACAGGATTGGAAGAGGAGCAAGTAAATGGAAAGTCTGGGGTCCGGAAGATTATTTAAATAAAGGAGCGTTAGACAATTAAAGGATAATATGAAAATTCAGTTATGAAGGTAGGAGTAAGCGAATGGTTATAAGGCAGTTGAAAGGTAGGAGAAATGATTGTTGGATAATCTTTTGAGACTCCATAGGATTTTTGATAGGCATGGCGACAAGATCTGGCTGAATGATAGCAATTCCAACAATCGCAAAGCTGTATAAAACATTAACTCCGAACCTGGAAACTGTCAGTCGCAAATAGCTCCTGAAATTATAGGCGGAAAATAATTCTTAAATAAACTGTTTCAAATGAGCAAGTATTAAGGAACAGACGTCTGAGTCGAAGCTCAGGAAAATAAAAGAAACGAAAATGAGATGCCTGAATTGATCTTATTTGAAATTGCCAGACTAAAGTCAGGTGCAAGTCGGTTAGCGTTGCCTATATAGTAGTGAACGACTTAATTTTCAAACATGGTTACTTTGAAGCACTTATAACATAATTGGTAGAGAGATTCATTGTTGTCTTACTAATTGTGTTTTCATGAATTAGATCTTTAGGAATCATCGGCTGAAGATAGGCCAGGCATAGATCGTGATCAGTTCTGTAGCATGTTAGTTCATATCTTTGCGAAAGTTCCTTCTGTACTAAATTCATAACTATTCATAAACAACGTTAAGAAATTGGATCAAACAAATTAGGTCGATAAAGAGAGGAGAATTTCTTGTGATTTACTCATTTCCTTATTATACCTCATCGTCTTTATGTTTGTGCTCAAATATGTCCCCACTTTTACATACCCTCTATTCTCACCTTTCCTTGTATTATCGCAAATTTGATTTCCCATTCCCGCTTCAATCTCACTTTCCCCATTTCCAAAGACCTGTCATTTATTGACAGGACTTGGGACATAAATTAGAACAAGCGAAGAGAAATTCCAATGAGTAATTAGATGGATTTTATATATTTCGGTACACCCATCTCCGATTGATCGTCAGTAACATTTAATGGTTCATTTCAGAGTCTTCCACAGAGTCCCTTGTAAAGGGACTTCCACACTGTTCCAATTCTAGGAGGTCCAGTTTCTGCCCCTATGGTCTGTGTGCCCACAATCATCGTTAAGCAAAAATTAAATCAAACCGGGAGAGAAGGAGATAAGACAGAAGTCAATAGAGGCTATTTATTTGAATGCCTGTCATGTCATTATTATTGATGCTTGATAGTCATAACATCCCCCCCCCCTCCAAATAAAAAGCGCATTGTATCTAAAATGATTATGAAGCTGCCAGGAACGCCATGCGCACGTCTATTGTCGTCTTCCTATCATTTCTTATTCATCGTTTTTATAGGCTAGAAACGGCTGTGAGGATATTTAGCTCCGTCTAACGTAATTAATTAGTATTCTGAGATCCAATTGCACTTTGTACATTCATACTATGGATAGCAACCCTTTCCAACCTTTTAGAAAAAAATAGAAACAAAAAACAAACTACATTGTCTGAAATCTCGGCGACGTCTATCGAGGAATGTCGAGAAAACCCTAAGAGGACGGAAAGGGGAAGATTTCTAAAAAGGGAAAACGAAAAATTCTCTAATAGCAATTATATTATACTTTGTAAATAAAGTAATTAGTTTGTTATATCATGCAGATTATTCAATAAGTAACATATATTGAGGCCGCTTTGATGAGCCTAAACTGTCTATGTTTATGATTTCATCAGCCACCTACTCAGGTTTTACCATGTACGAGTACGCTGCACAGAAGAACCAACCAGAGTCCAAGGTTCTGCGGTCAGCGGCATAACAGTCGCGTGAGACTTCTGGTATGCTCGTGCTCCTCCCCTTNCGCTATCAGCGTTTAGACACCTGGATTCCAAAACACTATGTGCCTATTCTACTCAGGCTACTTACAGCACTTAATTTATTCAGGAGAATGAGCTCAAATTCATAAAATACAATACCTACTGTAGAACTATGATTAATTAAACCCTGCCCCAATAATACTAAATTGCCAACTCCAAGCCATACTCCCAATTAGATTCTAAAATAACTGGTTAAATATGACTTTTCTGTAGACACATCGTTTTGACAGTTCATTAATAGAAGGTGGATCCCTGGAACATGCTCACTCCGCTCTCTAAACAAGATTAATTGTCTTCAAATTGTCTGAAAAAATGCCTCATTCTGTGAGCAATCATTTATTAACCTTTTCGGAATGTTTCTAAACATATTTAAATATGAAATTAACGATTATTTGAGCAATAAAACAAGTGATAAACGTTCAACAAACTTTCTTGTTGTGACACAGGCATACGTCACCGAATCACAGGACGTCTTCGAATATTTCCAATTTAAAACGGCAAGCCCCATCCGAGAGAGAAACTATTGTAAAGAGTACAATCTGGTTAAGCATCAAAGGAACTCTCTTTTATAACGAAGATGTTTGATAAGTTGTATCACTACAGAGCGCATAGAAAATAGCCATTTCAGAAAATCACCGTCAAAAATATAATGCAGATAGCAGGAAGCTTAATCGGCTCTCGAGTAAGTAAAATTCTCCTGTCATTTCATTTTGTTCCCATTTAGGCACCAAAACACTGCATTGTGTATGAGAATTTGATGACACAATTTGCTTTCATGCGAGTTTGCCGACGACAAGTGAAAATATCCGGCGTAATTTTCGCTAAATACTTCATGCTTTGAATGCTTGTCATTTCAAAAAATATTATTTACAGTCGTATCTCTGTAGATAATTTTAAACTGGGCCGACCAGGCAAACAATCGAGCATAAAGATGGCCGCCTCTATGAGGCAGATCACAATTCTACTTACTACAAAAGTCCAGAAATTCGTTGTCTCCAGGTTTGAAGATGTGCGCCTTTATTATTGAATTTTTCGTAGAAATCCAATTACGCCATATACATGGGCAGCAGATTGTATTACAACCGGCCTAAAATTCCGCAAAACTCACATTTCTGAAGGAAGTTCGGATTGAGAGCAATTGCTGGAAACTGCTAGAAATTGGAAATTGATATATCGTCTATCGTACTCTAAAGTACCCCATACGCTTTTACAATTCCAGTAAAAGTGAATTTTGGAAGTATTATGGGTCAGGCATTCAAAACTTCTTGAAAAAGAATAGCATGGATTTGGCAGTAATGGACGCAATCGATTCAGTAGAAGAATTAATTGCCTTTAACCATGCAAAACGTACGACTTCCGGACATGCACTGCATCATGCCTATTTTTTGAGCATTTACAGTGCTAAGGATCCCAGACTTGGAAGTACAAACGAAGAACTTTATGCATATCATCCAGAGTGCAAAGTTTAATTTCAAAATTTCCACTAGCGAAGAATGAGCACAGTTTATATTGCCAGAGTTAGGAAGTGGTGGTGATTTTTGATGTGAGAAATTACATCCGTGCGTGTCGTGAAAAAGATTCAAGAAAATTACAGATCTTTAACAAACTGAAGTTATGCCCAAAATAAACCAAATATTGGGTGCCATATTTACCCTTAGATCTCCTAAGAAATTGCAACAGGTATAAATACTACTCGACAACACCACCTTATCAAAACTACCCAAACAACCATATCGAAATAAGACGCACTTTTCGTACCGATGGGCCGATTTATGTTGTGGGCCATTTACAACAGTAATGTAAATAAATTCGTTCGAATAAAAGAGAATTAAAAGGTGGAGAATAAAGAATTTTACACCTAGGAATTATTTTTGAGAAATATGAATAAATTAGATATTTGGAAAGTTCTTCTTGAGGTCCTTAAATATACGTAGACATTGACGACTGAAATCACAAGGAAATAAACTTTGCTGATACTAAAATTCACGTTGAATAACCAATTTATTTATTTTGTAAAGAATTTATCTATCATATTTACAATGAAAAATCTTATTCTACTTATTAAGTCAAATTTTTAAATTGTTTTATATAAATTTTAGCTTACTATATATTATTTAGTATAATTTCATACATCAAAGTGGTGATCAGTCCTTTCCGATAGTTTATATTTTAGTAAAATTAGTAATTGCAAAAGTAATATATTTTAGAATAGAATTAAGGCAGTTCACGAGGAATACGCATTAATTAATATCTATAAAGAAATTATTGGCAACTGATTTACACAGATGCTGTAGAGCACTGTAAGCTAGAATTAAATGCAATATGACGGGATATAGTTGATATAATTGATGACCTTAATAGGGTTGGCTAGACGGAAGCTGTTGGGGTAGAAATTACAACTATGGATTCATAGGTCTTGCGTTGGTAAAGTCTGTCGGAAGATAATGGGCAAACCTTGGTTATTTCTTTAGTCTAGTAATAAAAGTAAGGTGATTAATGAATTAAAACAGGAAAGAACTATTGTTTGACTAGGGCTCGATAGTCTCCTAGCCAATTTTAGTCCATATAAGATGTATAGAGGATAATATGGAACTTTGTAAAATCATGGTCTCACCACAAGATCGTATCAGGGCTAAGAATTGGACAAAAGATACCAAGCTTTGGCCTTGAAGTAATAGGTTCACCAGATTTCAAGACTGCATTTCGTGCATTTCGATATTCTTTTCCAGGCTTCTCATGAAATATGTAGTCACGAAGGTCAAATTCAAAGGAAAATTTTCTCTTTACTTATTGCATGAAAAACTTAGTAGAATTTTAAGCATCTTCTCGTCCGATACATTCTAGTAAAGAAGAAAGTGGCAATACAACCATTGTTCTAAAATCTCACACTGTCTTATATGTGCTTTCGTATAATTGAGTCTCACTACTACTCAATTAAAAAGGTAGATGTGATTTTAGAAAGATAAGTGTGCATCCATAACGTTGTGCGCCCCTAAAGATTAAAATGACCAACCTCAGACGATCATTAGAGATGCATCAAATGCAGCGTGGACATCGTCAATACTATTCTGTCTTACGTGAGATGTCAGCCATATCTGCAATATTATATTCGTTGATTATTTATTGAGATATACGCTATTTCCCCGATTTTGTCTTATATTATAACACTTTTATTAATAGCAGTAATCAGAATAAGCAGAAAAACCTATATATTGGTTCAAGTACGTTCCGTTATGCCTCGAGTATACAAGTGATCCGGTCATATCGTCGAAGAAAGCGCTTTTATCACACATCTCGAGGTGTATCTCGACTCGTATATGTATATTTTTTTAAACGTGGTTAATAATAAGCTCTCTTACTTATTGATATCAGTATCGTCAAATATTTAGTAGCGAGCAGGCGTCCGATCGGCACAGATCAGCTCTCCTGCCTCAAATTAAATTATTAAGCTCATAATTGATAGTGTGAAAATTAAATGCAAATAAAATTAAATGAGCATAAAAAATAAAGATTAGGGTAATTAATTGTGGGCTATTAAAAAAGAAAATATATATTAAATTTACCTTAAAAATATTGTATCCTCAGTGTTTCTACTACTTTTTTCTTTACTTATTGCTAAGTAGATCGAATCCAAACTTTTAATTCCGTTCTGCAGTGGTATTTACAGTAGTGGTTATATTATTATAAGCATTACCACTAAATGGAAAATCTACTGAAATGTTATCTTCAACCATTCAGGAATCCGAGGGACAAATTTCGATATTTGCTCCCATTTAGTTAAAGGTAAACATCTCGAATCCTGATTTTTTACTACGTCAATTTTGTTCTCAACTTCCACTCGTGCCCTTCTTTTTAATTTAGTCTAGATTGTTTTGCCTGTCACTGTGTCCCGTTGTTTTCCTATGGTAAACATTCTACATATTCCTTCACCATGGAAAATAATGCATAAATATTTGCCAAACAAATGGATGTATAGCATAGCAATATTTCATTTCCTGGAGAGAGAGAGAGAGAGAGAGAGAAAGAGAATTTGGTCCGTGAAAGTTGAAATTTACTGTTGTCCATTACTCAATGCAGACAGTTGAAAATGTGCTAATGTTTTCCGGTTGTTTATTCAATTGGTTAAGGCTTTTCCTCCTTTTGAATCGGATATTTTTCCCCAAATGACATCAGATCAATATAAAGTCGTGCTGCATTTGGTATAACGAAGTGTTGCC
>CAADRB010000039.1:1114064-1177198 GCA_900708905.1 Hymenolepis diminuta | reverse complement strand
GTACGGTGTTAACATGATGGGCATTCTTGCCATCTCAGTTCATTTTCTCTTCCAAAAATTTGAGAGGGCAAAATGATATTATATGATCTTGACATTAGCAGGGTTGATATAGATAAAAAATCTTCCGCAAACATTGACAATTTATCAACTCATCGTAAACATGCTGTTTCCAGGGTGAATGATGAAAATCCTTCAAGTTTTCTCCAAATGTCAGAGAGAAAGAGATAAAAAGACACTTGAAGGAGGTGCATTTTCTACCTGCGTGAAGCTGCTGAGGCCAACATTAAATTTTGTGCGGCCAAGCATGTATGTGCACGCAGGCACATTAATGATCGTTGGGGCGTGATTGGTCGGAGTGGGCAAATGGTCCCGGGATTTCATAGTAAACGTGGCACTACAGGTTGCTGCCCCAAGAAATGCAACGTGGAGCTCCCAAGACGAATCTCCTCCCTATTACCATGTCTACTCCAATCCCTCAAGCAAAATTTGAAATTAATAACTTCTTAATAGGTTCATATAAATGTGGGCTTTCAACCGATAAAAAGCTGCGGTTTGGATTCTAATAATTCAGCCCAATTATAGATTTTCGCTTGTCCAAGACTGGGGTAGAACGTGAGATTACACTAAGATAATTTACGTGAGAAATTGAATTAGGCGTTTTATCAATTTGACCTACAACTCCGCACTGCACCGAGGAAAAGTTAAATTACGACTGCATACAAATTATTCGTCGGTGTATATGCGTATTAATTCATAAAGTAACGAAATCAGATTCGCATCAAATTAAGCCGAATTTGTTTCGGCGACCTTGAAAAATATGCGACCCGGATATTCGACATACATTTGGTCTCGGTCAAATTTTCGTAAATGCGTTTACAGAGAGAGCATTACAACATAAACCCGTCCAAGAACAACTTCCACTGTACTTGGACTTGACGGTCAAGCGAAGTCAAGAACGCCTTAACATTAATTTACTCACTAAGCCTGTTTTACATTTTCCATTTTCAATTGGAACCCTATATTACTTCAAGTGATTGAAGGCATCCATTGTCATAAAATCACTTGACCAACATGAATGAGCCACTTTAATAAATTACGAAAACGACCCAATCACAAAGTTATCATCTCTAAATCATTTTCCTTTTAATAGCATGCTATTCTCAAAAATATTCGTAGAGTTTTAATAAACAAGGCTGTCAGTTGTTAATATGAATTCAATGGCCACAAAGTGTAACCCAAATATTAGATCAAATTCAGAACAAAAGAAATTAGGATTAAATGATATCACGTCACAGAAATTAGCAAAAAATTGTTCAACAATTCCAATATAACAGAGAATACTTTGGTAGGGTTAAATTCAGAAAAATGCTACGTCTACAAAACCATCGTCAAATTACTCCAGTTATTATTAAGCATATGAAGAGAAAAGGAAAAAGATCATAAAAGAGGTAAGAAAGAAAAGAAAGGTTTTTTAATCGGCCTTGTCTTTTGAATGACCTCTAAAAAGAGGCATTTTTGAAAGAATTCCACCTGATTTTGGGGGAAGCGGAGCAGTGTCTTCGTCTTCATCGGATTCCGTGGATTTTGGCAGGTCAGTGGGGGGCGCAGTGCCCGACTGAGCTGTAGATCTGAAACGGGGAAAAGGGATATAACTCAAAGCTCCAGAAACGACGGAAGTGCCGACCGAAACACCAGTGTAGACTGCACTTGCACCAAGAGAAACAGCACCAGTGGCGCCTGAAATGAGTCCTGATCCTAGAGCGCCGATCAAGTGTCCGGTCTTGCCAACAATTCCGGGTTCTGAGAGTGCAGGTGCTGGATTTTCAGATTTCATATCTGAGAGATAAATGTATTCTATTAATTTAACGGAGAGCAAATGGTTAATTAATAAGAAATACAAAAATATAATTCTTAGCTGAGAGTACTTCGATATGAGCAAAAATGGTAATAAAATGTAAAAAAATACTAGTATATGGAATTTCAAACGAAAAAAAATATATTTAAAAAATTAAACGAATCTTTGTTGTAATTATATTTTAAACCCAATAACGTTCGAATAAAACAAGGCAATCAAATTTACTCTTGGTGGTGTTCTTTTCGTTTTCAGATGTTATTCCATAGCAAAATCTCTCCTCAGGGTCCACATATTCAGTGATTGGCAATTTTGTCTTTTTCTAAACTTGAAAATCACTTCATGTGACAGTTTACCTTCGGATTATTTTTGCTCATCTATTCTTGGATTTTGGAAAATTTGAGACAATCTAGCAAAAAGAATAAAAATGTATGTCAAGAATAGTACAAAGTGCATCAAAATGCACAGTCACGTAAATTAATTTAGTTTTAAGCCATACTTAATCACGAATATTAAAGTAATTAACTTCACTTAAATAATCGGTCCAGTCACGAGGCATATATTGATATATAAAAACAAAAGGTCAACAATGACCTAATTTATATATTTACTAAAATTTCATAACTTAAGATTTCGTGTTAGTCGGTAGAATTTATATAATATTTCTGTCCTCTTTTCTTTTTAATTGAGTCATATGTAATTGAAATATTACTTGATGTCTCAAAATATATATGAATATTTCGGCATAATTTTGTTAGAATCTTGAGAAATAAGCATATTAAATAGATTTTTGTAAATATGATTAGAAATATTTCGGTCGAAATTTCACATTAGCATGAAAATACCAAAATAAGATGTTTGTATTCCCTATTGATTTTATAACTTTATAGAATGCTGTAAATCGCTTAATCATGCTTTCATCTTTTGTAAACTTTTACTGGATGCTAATTAACATACTTTAGTTTACATTATTAATCCATGCATCATATGTGATAGACAACATGAAAATAACTGATATAATATTGGCAGGGATTTTTGACTGCCTCATAAAGTCTATACGGACTGCTTTAATAACCGCTTTATATTCTTATCATTCTCCAAAATATTGGCTTTGATTGATATTATTGCCTGCCGATAGATCGATTTTCTTTCTTCCATTTTCATTACTTCATCATTCAGTTGGTTTATTTGAGGATCAACTCTTCTGAGGGGGTGTTAATTAGGTAATACAGACAAACCCTTCGGATATTCGAAATTGCTTCTCCATTTTTTTATTCCGCTCTTTCAGTTTCTTGTATTCAGATTGAATATTTTCGAAATCTTCTTGCATTAGAACAATCAGTTTGCTAAGTGGCAAGGCGGATCTGTTAAGGTCTTGCAGAATATTGTTCAACTTTTCCATTCCTCCCTCAATCTTTTTCCGTTCAAAGTTTTCGGTTTCTTCATTGGCAGTCAGTATATTCCGAGTGTCTATGAACTGAGTATGTTATACAAGAGAGAAATATCTTTTGTTTACTTGCGATGTTCTGTCACTGCAATTCGACAAATATTCAGTTTCTAAATTACGTTGCGATTTGAGTAATTTTGCACCGATTTCTCCTAAAAAGTAGAAATTAAAACATTTAAAATTTAATAACGAAATTGAGAACAATTAAACTACAACTGAAAAAATTTATGGTGATACCTCATGAACATGATCTAATGGCAGATATTTGATAACAAAATCAGCGTGTAATTGTGATCCAAAAAAATTTAGGCTAGGAATCTATTGCTATTACTAATGCATCAGTCAAATAATTGGCAATTCGATCTTGTACGACTACAAAAATTAATAATGCGAGGATGCATATCTCCTGTTACATGATTTGTGACTTAAAAACCCTAAATTTGCAATATAAGGTTTTATTATAATCACTTTTCAGTTTCTTAAGATGCAGCGTCTCGCTAAATTAAGGAGAGGAAATATTAAAGGATCACTTTATTTAATCATCTGTTAACCTATTCAACAGTTTTTAAAATATAAAAATCAGAAAATCACTTTCATAATATCCAAAAGATGAAAATGCAGTATCGTGCTTTCTATCTACCTTCGTTTCTTTTAAATATTACAGCGAAATACATCTAAACGTGAAATACGTCATGCCGTTAAAAGAGTTAGCTTTAGTGGTATTGGAACTTTAAAATGAACTTCTTCAAACTCTTTACAATTGAAATTCCCCTCATGTCTGCTGCTCTGATTTAATTTCTAAGTGCAATCAATTTAATGACTCAAATTTTCTACTTCACCAAAGAGAACTTCATTTTTAGCCGAGGTTTAAGGAACACTAGTTGAAACTGCTGTATTCGCTGATGATACTCCGACCGGCTTATCGGGATGTTTAAGTAATTTCACAACTTTAAAGAGATCTGGGGGGACTCTTTTAGCAAAGTTAAATTTTTGAGGAATCCTAAAAAATGAAGGCACATTAAGATTTATTAATTTCATGATACCACAAAATAAATCAGCATTGGCATACTTTCCGGAAGAAGCAGTAGCTATTGAGAAATTATCATTGTAAATAGATTCAAAAATGTAAAAATAGCAAAATCACACATTCTCTTTTGATTAATTATTAAGCAATGAGAGACGTATCTCAGCATCGAGCAGTTTTGGGAAAAAACTAATTTTTAGTAAGATTGAAGCATTATAAATAATTTGCAGATACTCTATCAGGCATTGTATGAGCTGGTCGACATTCCATTGGTAGCGAACTTTCAGAACCATGAATATGACGAGAAGGATGAGATTTGCTGATGAGGTTTGAGTAAAGAAGTCACACCATCACGTCGTTATTTATAAAAAAATTGATTATAAGCGACTTTCGAATAACTGACTGGTAACACACGGATTAAAATATCCATGGATTTGTGTTGACGGCTGTTCTAGCCTTAAGCACTGTTTTATCCTGTTATACATTGCGATGATTCAGCATCAAATAAGAAGAGTCAGCAGATTAGAAAAGCTAAGCTTTTTGTACACTAATTTTTATGTTCTAAACTGCATAAAATAGACGTGGTTTCCAGACGCCTAGATTCCGCATAATAAACTCTTGATCTTAATCAGCCTTCTGGCGTTTGTAAATGCCCCCAACACAGTTATAACTTTCACTGTGATAATACTGTGTGATCTAGATAAGACGTGTTAACAAGGGGTCTTCAGCGTAGCTTGCGCGTAGTTCCCAATGCGTTATAACAGGTATTTCTTATATTCAATAGCTTTAAAACAAAAATATTCCCTCACCCATTAAGAAAATTCTTAAATTTACACCTGTATCAAAGCTAAAACTAATTATAATATCAAAAAGGAAAAAACCATTTTGAGATTTCCTGCGCTCTTGAGCTGAAAAAGGTCTAGTAGTCTGTGAATGACCGAGTATTCCGTTTAAAGATTGCAAAGTCGGGTGGGGTTTAGAAGATTTTTTATCAGGAGTCGCATGCATCTACAAACTATTTATATTTTATAAACATTAAATTACCTTTCCCTTGGTTTTTTCCTGAGTTCTATCTATAAAACGATTTCTACTGGAAGAACGTTTGCGAGTTTCAGACTCCGATCTCTTTATAGGTAGCCGAGTTGATCCAAAAATTTGAGGAGCTAGAAAATTTATTTTTTTTTTGCAAAACATACATGAGTTCTTTTTCTTTTCATTTACTTCAGACTTCATAGAAGAACTGGCTTCGTTTACCCTTAATGCCTTATTAACACAATCCGTATTATCAATCTATAAATGCGTTAAACTGAACAAAAACGAAATTCCTACACCCTTATTTGCAATGTCAGCAAGGAGTTGCAGGAGAATATTCGTACATTCAGCATCTTTACCGGAAATAATACTACTTATTTTTACATTTGGAGCACAATTATTAGCCACGGTTACAAAATCGATAACCTTTTTAAGATAAGCTCTCTTAGCATCTTTGTCCTTAATACATTCAGAGTTAGATTCGTTTGCTGTAAAGAGCCCCTTCATGATTCCGGTAGATCGTGTAAGCTGGAGACATTAACACAAACTTTTACCTACTGATGAGCAGATATCATGAATAAATCGAAAAGGAGGCCGAGATAGCAGCTTATCTGTCAACGTTGGTTTCTTTATCAGCTTTCCAAGAAGATCTTGGGTTTTCTTTATGACATTCGGGTCAATATCACCCATGATATCTGTGGAACACAATTAGTTACATTTCGGAAATAAATGAACGAGTAGCATGTAAGTTTTCATGGTGTGATGTGCAGAGTAATCAATTCAAATTTCAGCACTAGCTTTACTCCGAAATATGTATTATCATAAAAATATGCAAGTTCAAACTAAAACCAACCTATACGTATCATACACAAATAAAATAAGTGATTTGAATTACGTTACTTCTCTTAAACAAGATTATTTCGACTAAAATAATCACACATAGAATAGAATTTTAGTTAAATTATTGGATAAAATTTAGAAGCTAGCTTTTATATTTAAACGATAAAATTACTCAAAATTAATCAAATTTTATGAAATATTCCTCAAGGTCATTTCTATGCTATATTATACAATGAAACACATGAACCGACTTTCAATAACGTAGCATTGTTTAACCGAAAATTTATTTTAGTTTAATTAATCGAAGCTTAATCACTTTTTTATCAAAAGAAATTGTTCAAGTACTTTTACTTAGAGAAATGCTTAAAAAAGTTTTTTTTCTCTAATATCCATATTTATATGCGATCAGATTTGCAGTACAAGTCTAGACGTACTGTTTAGATGTCCTTTATCTTGTCAATGACTGAGCGATTCCAGAATCTTTACTCCCATCACCATATCATTTTGTGTTTCTTATTCCCTCCTCATTTTTATGCGCTATAAGGTAGCACTTTTACAACTAGACTTTTTGCTGCCTCAGTTTTTCGAATCGATCTTTGTGTCTACAGTATGCCACAATCTTTCACACACCGAGGCTTAACATTTGGAAATAAAATAGGTTGAAAATTATTTAATAACCCCCAAAATTCATTAAATGCATAAGTTTGAAACAGGATACATAAGCATATACTTTTGTCATATTAACCAATCCAAAGTCCAACCAAATTATCACTGAGCACATAACCCCCTCCCCTACTTTACTCTGAAATCCGTAATTTAACAATTAAAATAATGAAAGCACAAATAATTACCATTTTAGAAACCAAGCTAATTTTATACTAAATATACTGTTCCATCATACTTGTGATGTAAGTAAAAGCCGTGCTTAAACATACTATAGAGAAAACGACTGCTTATAAATCATTTATTGATTAATAATCCTTTATTAACTCTACGAAAATGGATCACAAAGAATGAAGGCTACAACACTGACGTTCGACCTTAGCTGCCAGCCTTAAATTAGAGATGTGCAATAAAGAGTAAGGGTAGTCCCCAAGCTCCGTTCAAGATTTATAAAAATGTATTATCGAACCTTGAAGTGATTGAACAAAAAGTCGGCTATAAAATCAAAACTGTCAAAAATTAAAGACTCCACTTGTCTAATTTACTCTTATTGTAAGCAAAGTTCCCTAAGTATTTTAACAAAATGTATTTATTTAAAAAAATGTTAACCATACATATGTAAGAGTCGTCGCATAAACTGTCAAACACATAGCAGCAAAACAGAGAAAGGAAAGGGAAATATGAACAGGCGGAATAGGGGTAGGAGAATATCTCAAAGTAGAGGAAGAGCAATTCACCTTCGATTCACTTTTCCAGTTGCATCCTTCAATGGCCGACGGGAATTTGAAGCTGCGACAGCCGCTGGAGTTGCCTAAGAAGAGGAAAAAATCAATTCTAGTAATGGTTATATTTGTACGTAGTGATATACAAATTCGTTATATTTTGTGTCCCCTACCCAACCCTTTGCTGGTGCCTTGGAGGAAGCCGTGGAAGGAGGATTTGAGGAAGACACTCTAAAGATGGCAGAACGGGCAGCGGATTTAGAAGTGTCGTCAGATCTTGCAACACTGCGTTGAGACAACGAGGGAGGTGGTGCCCCACGTTGCCGTCTTTGTGGACTGAGTTCTACTTCAAAAGCGAGGGCCTCCTAGACAAAAAAGCGCAAGACGTTGAAAAAACATCTCACATTATATAGCAAACTATTTAATAATCGAACGAACCTTCTTCACAGGGAGTGGATTTGATTGTCGAACAGGCGCAGTCTAAAGATAAATAACACATATTACTCGAACATTTTCAGTAACAAAAACACACAAAGGGACAGAGAAATGGCCACACTCATGAAACGGATAGCACATCAAGAAACACGCATAAGAGTCTTACAATTGTATCACCTTCACGGAGATTATCAGGTTGATCAGCCTGAGATAATGTAATGTTAAAAGCGCAGGTTTCATTTGAACTAAACTACTAGTTTCATTAGACTCACCTCCTTAGTAGTTGGTTTGAGAACGGACTCAGTCGGACGAGCTCGAGTTGAAGTGAGATCCAGTTTCTCAGCACCCACAATTCCTGAAGCGCCCGTTAAAAGAACCTCAGAAATAGATTGGAGACCCTTTGGAGGTAGAGTAAACCCAGCAGGAGCCGGTGATTCCGTACTTGGGTGAGAGCGCTGTTGCTGTTGCTTTTCTAAGCCATTTCGATGAACTGTTTGCAACAGGGTGAAGAGTTGATTGGGACTTTGCAGCTTGAAGGGAAAGCAAAAGATGATGCTTATTTAATTCAAGTAATAACGTCATTCTCTTTCAAATTAACAGTCTACTGGATGTGAGTCAAGTTACGAAGAGGGCAGTTTACCTGGGTCTCTACCGGGTAATTTGTTCGAAGATGGAAGGGCTGAAGATCATTACGCCTTCGAAGTTCGGCTAATCGCGCATACATATCTTCTACAAAATGGACAAAGGGAAATTAGATGCGCAAGCAACAAACAGCTCAGATTGAACTATAAGAATGTCAACCACAGAATGATTTAGGAGTAATTCCATATTTTAAACATGAAATAATATGACTACTAATCAGTTTTGTTTACATAAAAAGGAAATATGAGAACACAGATAGCAAGTTGTTTTGTTTAAAATTGGAAGTAAGTTCTTAAACCGCTCAGAACTTTATGGATATTTTGGCATCGAGGTTCGTATGTGAGTTTTTGACGATTTTCGTAGTGTTCCTGAAGACCCTATTTTCCAATTGCCTTGTGTATTGAATTTGAAACATAAAGAGATTACTGCACTGGATTACCGAGCCAACCCAAAAAAGATGAAACGGAAGGGTTGAAGATTTAATGGCAGTAGACTCCAACGAACGTTTGAGAGCACAAAATTTGAGAGGAAAAGAGAGACACAATTCTATTAACTAGTGCTCAACACTTCCACATAATGTCGAAATAAGTTTTCGAATCGGAGATGCTTGAATTATACTGTCATATATTTCTATTCTTGGTGAATATACGGCGACATTGTGTCATACTCTGAGCTTACAGGGTAAAAAACCTACAGAAGAAACTCGGAATTCGTTCAGATAAGCACAACCACAATTCATCTATAGAGTGATATTTAAAGGGGAATAAATTTATGGTTGAAGGGTGAATTCGAAAAAGTCTGGAACAAAAGTGACCGAAAGAAAATCATGAAATGAATGATTACCACCATCAGCATAATGCCAAATCTAGTAAAGAAAATGCCTTAGGAAGATTAAAGAAAGCTCGTGCGAACAAACTAACCACTCTGCACCTATGGGGATGTGAGTTCCGCATGAACGCTTTCTTTCGGTATCAATTGAATTAGAATTTGTAAAACTGGAATATGATCATTTTTCACAAAATAGCCTCCAAGTTAAGTTCCAAAGAAACCAAACAAGTTTAAATATTTCAAACCATGAAGGAAAGAGGCACCGATCAGACCAAGGGTCTAGAGAATCTAAAAATAAATTTCAAAGAACAGCAGCGTTAGTGGCGCAGCAGCTAACATTCCCGTTTGGAAAGTCCGAGAACACGATTTCGATGCCAAACAGGCGAGAGGGATAGCAAATCATAATTGTAAAGTTTAATTAATGAGACGGCAAAATGGTGCTACCTTTTCACCATAGGTGAGTGTTGGAAATCCTTTATTAAGTGGGAGTTTTAGTTTACATCACACTGATAAATATGAATGATTCGACATTAATGAAAATTAGTTAAATTAAAGGTTCACCATAAAATCAAATCAGATGTAGTTTGACAAAAGCCCTAAGATCCATTATTTTCTAGTTAAGTGAATTCGTCCAAATTCGAAGAACATTTGAACATGAACAACTTGAAGTACCTTGAGATATGAGAAAATACAAACAAGAAGAGAAAACGGGGATAAATACCTGGTCGCTCAGGTTCATCAGCGGTGGACTTGGAGGAGTGATTTTGAGGACCGCTGTAACAAGTCGGAGGCGGTTCTGAGACCTCTCGCACAGATGAGACTGTAAACAAAAGGAGAAAATTGTTAGCTACATAAGGGTTTTCATTCTATCCGTTATTTCCATTGCTTCAATGGCAACATGAGAAAAGGTTATTCAACAGAGCATATCACGGATGACTCCGAGTCGTATTCGATTTTTATAGTTCAGAGCTTCACATATGACACGACCTGAATTAAAGTGAAGGATCCACTTGGGAGTTTTAATCCTTCATTTTATGACAACGGTTGTTCACTTATTTGGAGATAGATACGTGGTAATTGACTGGCTGATTGCCGGCCAATAACTGCAATATTACATCAAGCACAAACGACGACTAGTGCACGAGGGATGAAGCCTGTGGACTTCACTCGGGTGAAATGAAAATGTTCAATTCGGCCTACTAACATCGCTCAAATCTTGTTCTTAAGTATCATACCGTTTCTCCATTTAGAATCATGATAGCTTAGATAAACTCCCCGAACCCAGGTTGTAGAATCATGGTCATTTCTACATGACAACAAATCCACGACAGATAAATAAAAGCGGGAATGTAAAAAAGCGCGGTCGGCTACATAGACTATCGCATCAGACGTTGAGTCATGAAGGAGGGGACAGAGAGACAAACAAAGAAGGAGATGAATCACCGAAATTAAAGCAGCAATTTCCATTTCCTCTTCAAAGCAGAAATTAAGACTTACATTATCAATTAAGCTATTCCCATCTAAAGCCACAATTAAAGAATGGTAATTAATTTGAGTTGTGATAGTTTCCATGTTGACCACAACTGCATTTTACAACAACCTGTAAAAATTTGATACGAACAATAATTTAGCCGGGAATGCTTACAAAAATAAACAAGTTAAACAAGATTTGAAAACAACCAACTTTAAATAGAGGGAAGATAGCAGTAAGTAAATGAGGAACATGATTTACAGAGTCAATGAAGAAACAAGCCATTGCTATCTCATGCTCCATGGGCAAGGCAATCAATCACATGGGAATACGAACGTTTTAGAAAATCTCTAAGAAGCATTTAAGTCAGCTAACCAAACACAAAAATGAGAAAAGGCTAAAATTTAAATTTCACATTACAGACAAAACAACAACCAGAAGAGACTAGAACTGATGGAGACAACAAAAATAAAATATATGCGGTAATTTAAAAAAATAGCCAATGTTTACTAGGGGTTTTAAGAACGACTACCGTTACATCTGCATTATTTCACATGCCTAATCGCTATTTTTTCCTTTGGACATAAAAGAAAAAACATGCATAAATTCAATTAAACTCTACCCGAACAGTACTGCCTGCCATTTATCAAGTCGGAATTTATGTTCATTTTTGTACTAGACGCATTGTATTTACGAACCAATTTATCAAAATCCGGTGCTCCTCTTCCTTCTTGTAGCAATTATCCACTCATTTCTAAGGTCTAGACATGGCTTTTGATGACCTTGTTTATTATCAGTAGAGTATACTTTTCCACAAATAATGAGACTCTTTGTGCACAATCAGCTGATTCAACATAAAGCCAAATCTTATTTTCCAAAACGCGTCTTAGACAGAACATAACCCCAAGGCTTCACATACTGCCGATGAGTATCGAATCCGAGACGCTGAATCACCATGGAAAATTTCGAGATTACTGTACTGTAAACGTAATGAAGTTTAAAGTCGAAAGATTAGGACCATTAGTGCGGGATGAAATTGAGAAGTAATCACTACAAAGAAGGGAGGAAGAAGCGATAGGACAGTTACCAAAACCTGCGTAATTTTCTAAAACTAAGTGGGGCCAATACAATATAGACACCTAGATCAAACGAGATAGGAAGGATGCATTAATGTAAGTTAAAAACTAAACCATAAATCGTTTTCAAACAAAGAAACCTCCAAAAGAACAAGTTAAAATTAACGCTTAGCAATGGTAAGAACAGGCTAACATAGTAAAAATATCTGAGCAATTAAACGAAATTTTGATTATGGTTGCGATTTTCACCATCTACGATTGGAAAATAAAGATATCACAGGGAAAAGTAATATCCAATTAACATTGTGGAAAGACTGACGAATACCATCCATAAATACTGCAGAAAAGTATAAATGAAGGATAAAACAATTTCATAATATTAAAATTGCAGATAAAGACAGAATATTTGCTTAAAAGAGCGGTACTAGAGAAGTACATAATGAGGACTAGATTGAGATCAAGTCTATACTCAATTTCTGGTTCCGTATAAACAACTAATCACTTAGTTTAATCTTTCAAATATACACAAACTTAAATATACACAGAAAGGTGTGGCAATTTGCTTACCCGATTGAATGTGGGATGGAGGAGGTGGAGAAGAGGTAGCGGCATGTAAACCACGATCACGTTGCTCTCTCCCATTGGTCTGCCGCTTCTGCTGCCTATCTGACGTGGCGGGACTGTATTCCTCAATGTGTTGACGATTGTCTGAGGAATGAGGGGGCGAATAGGGAGGTCGGGAAGAGATCTGACTCAAATCTGTGTAGGCCACGCTGTCATCGTCTGTATCTGCTGCGTCTTCAACTATGCATAGAAAATTTTAACTTTGAGATTAAATCAACTCTGTTCGTGGTCAATTTGAAAGACAGATTAACAGTTAACGAAATTTGATCTAAATCTCGATTTAGACGAAGAATTAAACGCATGGAACAAATACAAATAAACCTCGAAAAGTGAAGATTCAAGTTAAATGACTTTCGAATAGAAAAAAGTTACAAAAAAAAGAGTGTAAATAGAAGGATATCAACTTATAGAGGTGTGGCTTTCCAAAAATAAACATGATGCAGAAGCAACACTGATCGAACATAATTGAATATTTTCATCGATCTTCATTTTTTAAATCCTCTAGTATTATGATTCTACTGCACGAATAAGACCCTAACAATAACACTCTCATCCTCGTCGTTCTATAATAATTTAAGACGATACAGCTCATAAGTCACTGGTAGGGGCAGATAACTTTTGCCATATTGTTACTTCGACAAACAAAACCACAAGGAAAACTTCTGCCCCGCAGTCGTCAAAAGGAAAAAACCAGGGCGGAATATAGATGAGTCATAGACAGAACAAAGATTAATTAAATAAAAATGAGAAAACTTTAAGCAAAATGTAGCATTCCATCAAACGCCCATAGAGATTTATAAACTCGACGCTGTTTGATTTGTAAGATGACCATTGTCTGTTGCTCATCTGACGAACCCCATTTCCACACTCTCAGCGCTGATACCTGTTACCTTCTAATACCCGATCCCTCTTCCTCTTTCGTTCCTTTACTGCTTAACTTTTGGTCTTCTTGGGTGGTAAGTAGTTCTTTAAGGAATATCCAGTTTAATTTGGTGGAGCTCCTAAAGTAGTAATGCTAATTTATTTGAAACGATTAATTAAAGAATCACTTCCCGATTAAAATGTCAAAAGTGACTGATTCTGAGGACTGAGTTAAAGTAGTTTTAGGCAGATTGAAAATTGTCAGAACATTATCAATCAGCAAAGTCTTTTCAGCATGCATAGATCGGCCGTTCATCAAAATTGCTGTGACAACTCAAACGATCGTGCAACAATACCATTCCCATACTGTCATTTGACAATTTCAACTGTCGAACGACTCTATCTATAAATATTCAGGTGCCATCTTTTCCCTGACCTGACTCCGATGTCATACGACACACCTACTTGAGTCTCACTTTTCCAACTCCTGCCAATTAACTCCTACAATCTAGTCCCTCAGCCAGCTCCTCTTACATTCCGCTTTGTAATCCTTTCTTTCTATATATCTCTGATAAGTCCCATTAAAGTACTACCGTTACTATTATTCCGCCTGTCTTCTTACTTTTTGTAGCCCTATTATTTGACCCTCCACAGTAGCCTTACTGATGGGGCTAGTGAAGCTTTAAACATGAGGATAGGGAGCATACCACAGAGTTACTATAGATTTTTTTATTTACGAATTGGAGTCTGTAACTTACTTGTTGGCCTAGCCGCCGTGAGGGAAATCCTTTTATGTTCCATCCGCGTTTGTTGTTCATCTCTGCTTGAAAGGCTTTGCTGAAAAAGAAATGCAGGAGATTGTTTAATGAAAAGTAAATTAAATTAGTTTTAGTTTAAAGTCAACTCCCACCACTTTTTACATGCTTTAGTAATCTTTCTAATACGACTCCTTTCGATTTTATTCTGGACGAAAACTTCCATTATGTCTTGAAGCAATTGGAAGCTTCATTTTCCGAAACTAATTCAGACGTACTGTATTACTTCAAAGTGTCGCCTAATAACGATTGTTTAATTACCAGTCAGACATGCAACGGCAAGTCATATATTATGAATCCAGACAATTGTGTGAAAAATTCATTCCGGTATAAAGTAGAATTTATTTTAACACGAAAAACACTCACTCTTTGCAGCATTCGCTCCAATTCCGATTGCAGATACTTTGAATTCTCTGTAAGATAGCAGATTTTCTCTGAAACAGGAAAAAAATAAAAGCTATTTAAAACAAGGAAGAATATTCGAAATAAACTATTAAGCATTGAAACCCACCCTCCATGTTTCGGCTCTTCTTTAGTTTCTCACGAAGATAATAGAGATCCTCTCTCAGCCGAATGTTCTCTTTTCTCATTTCCTATGACAAATAGAGAAAATAACAGAGATTATCCTAAAAACAATAAAGTTGGAATCTATTCAAAGGGAAACCGTTAAAAGCTTTATTAGCCTCTCCAACTAACCTACAAAAGCCGGGATTCAATAACACGAGATTAAGCAAACTTCCACAATTTATTCAAAATGATTGCAACGCAACAGTTAACAATAAACTTGTTAATTTTCACTTTCATGGATAAAAGTCATTCGTTTTTATCCAAGAGAAACCTATTAGCTGCACGCACAATACCGTTTTATTTATAGTAATAGGATCCATTTGTAGAACACCGGTATATCATAGTACCTAACACTGGTACAATGAAACTTATGTGCACAGCGATACGCAGTCTGTGGCCTAGAGACTAGACTGCCATTATTTGCTGACTTAGCCCGGAATCGGGTAATCTCGAACTAATGCCAAAAAACGGACAAAACGAGGTGCTCGTAAACGTAGAGTATGATTAGAAGACACTTCAGTAATCAAATGCAATGAATTGACATGGTCAAATCGTAGCTAAACTAATCTGCCATGTTGCTTTTAGAGGTATGGGAATGCTTTGAATACACACCATCAAAGAAGTAAACGTGGGAGGATGGCCGACAGTATTTAGTTAAAACATTCAAATTAAGAAACGTCTTCAATTAAGTTTCCATTAGTTGTTCATAGTTAACCTTCTCCAGGGTACTTGAATTTGTTTTTTTGGATGGATTGTCAATTACCGAAGCTGTTATCATTCAGTTTTACCATGCATACATCAGCAGGTCAATTAAAATCCTTAAGGAGACCTCAACGATTGACAGACAATACTTTCTCCAATATTAACATCTTAATCAGCGTATTATTATCTCAGCCATCTCGGTCAAATTCCAACTATCATTATCAACTCTTTGCCCACATGTACCAAAGCTTAATCTTACCTTAGGCTCGGTTCCGACGTTCTAGTTTCTACCTACCATCTATCCAAATCTCTTCTTCTCAACTTCACAGCCAGACCCTTCAGTAGGTTCCTCCCTACCTAATTTATATCCATTTATTAATGAGACTAATATACAATATGCAAATCAGGAAAGCGGATGCATAGGTGCGGAAAAAGGGAAATAGTTCGCGTAGTCAGCGGCTATGAGTAGAGGAAGCCTTCATAATTGGATTGCGGGAATTAATTGACTGTAACACTTCAAAACTGAAAATTCCACCTACAGGATTTTTAGAAAAATTAAATCCTACATGGTCGTTTCAAATTTATGAATTTGACTTAACTATGGTAATCAGTAATACTTTAGCAACAACTAAAACAGACGCTAGAGGGAGATAAAAAAACAGAACAAGATAATAAGGAAAACAAGAGAACAATGGTTGTTACACAAGTTGTAAGTATCAAGAGTAGGCACTTTCAGATAGCTAAATTCAAGCATTTGTTTTAAGAGCCAGGAATTGGAATAGTTTAAACTATCAAAGTCTTTAAAAAACAGGAAAGGAATTAAACTCCCCATTAGAGACAAAGGACCGTAGTATATTAACTGACCCATGAACACGCACTTTCAGCCAGTTAAGCAGAGGAAATGCCGACTAAAATTAAAACTCTGACAGAATTGCTCTTAAATTCAATCACCTTTCTATTTTAAATACTTTCTGATTTCCTCCACATCACCTTCCCTCCAGGTTCACTGATTCTCATAACTAATCACGCTAAATAAACATTCAGAAAAAAATAAATTAGCTTTTACATCTTTTGTACAATTAATGGCAAAACACCACATTTTAGTGCATATTCAAGGTTGATATCTGTAACCCCTTTTATGAAGTAATCATATTTATTCATTCCAAATATTTTCAACTCTTTCAGTCACATTTTCATTGCTCTAAAACTGTTGTTGCTGTCGTTAGCTGTTAGTTATAATCCAAGTTTTTATAATCAAGATCTGGTTCAGTAGTTCCTAAAAATTTACTAAAGTCGGCATTAGTATTGACATCAGATTCAGTGCGAGCCTCCTCAAAAGATCTTTTGAAAAGCATTTTTATATATGTACATTGCAGCAATTAGCAAGGGGACACTTACACTGAGTCGATCACCTGAGAGAACGAGTTGTGAACAGACAGAGTTGAGTTCTTGGGCGATGTCATAAGAGATGGAGACAGCATCGTCGGTACCACAACCCTCTCGCCGAAGCAATTCCACAAGACCTCGAGATTCCAGGCGAGAGAGGAAGGCAGTGATGGCGGAGCGATAGCGCTCTCCAATGGCGTGGAATCGACGCGCCTCCTTCTCATTCAACTCGCAGAGATGATGGGCCCGTGCACTCAACGCTCGCTCCTCACGATACCTCTCCTCCGTAAGGCACAATTTCTCACGCTACAAGTTGAAAGAATACAAATATTCAAAAATAAAGTATAACAATCTACGTAGCTGTCTCCGTTTCACCAATTTGTAATTTGGCCTTCTTGCTTAATTACAATCAGCCGATTCATACATCTTAGCTTGCAAAGGATATTGCTGGCTTGAATTTACTTATTAATTGGCACCTGTAAGTCCTTTCTCTTTGCTCCTGTTTAGTGCCATATCACTCTTAAGCAATCCCTCCCAACAACGTTTTAGGCCAAAATATAGCGGATTCAAATAAAACCTGCACATATCATTTGCTGTGTACTCTATGAGTTTGAAAATGTAAGAGTTGAAGCTATATAGAAAGAGGTCTTAAGTTTATAGCAAGAGGAATCTATTAGCAAGCCGACAAAGATCAAAGATTCATAGATTATGTTTTGTTTTAGAATGAACAATACCCACAGATTATCTCTAAGTTGCAATTATCTCGACAGCTTGGCAGTCATCCAGGACAAAAATTGTTATCAGTCAGGCGGAGTTTTGATCTCCAAACGTCAATATGAAGACGACTTGTCATTATTTAGTTAATAAAGTGATGTGTCGTCATATTTGCGGCGATTCCCCGAACTGATGGGGATTTTATATCCTGCCTTACACAGGCATATCCCTCTGCTTTTAATTTGTGGTCTGTTAAAAGTATTTTGAATCCCAAGGTGATTAGAAGTAGATTTGCAACCTGACTGGACCCAACTGAAGCGCACGCTGCACACAGTGGGGGTCAACAGGGAAGCTGAACTGGGAGCTCAGGGTGGCCATTAACTTGATCAGGAAACATAATCATTGATCGTTATCCCTCATGGTGGAGCTGGATGGACATGATAGAACATGGTCGTCTACTTTCACTATTTTTAATCTATATATTTCTTGGTCCCTATTCCCATCTTTCATAGACTGAAAGCCTTTCCATATTTACTTGCCCCTTTTTATATGATAGGCCTTAATAAAGATCTGTTCAAACCAAACTGCCTAGACTATATGAAACAGATTACCAAGACTCAGCGCCCTTTGTACCTTACTTGAATAGACACATTCAGACACTTCTCAGTCTTCTGACTATGGGATACAATGAAGCTGGCAATATGTAACGATTTTGGGGACGGGGGTTTTAGCTAATCCAGGTCTTCACGGTTAGCAGCTCAATACTGGGGACGTTTAGGAGTTTCAGAAAACTCCAATCTTGTGCCGCAACAAGTTCCTTTGGAATGACTACAATTTTGTCTTACCTATCTCCGAATCTGTCAACATTAGACTAGCGATGTCTAGTAGGCCCATAGGCCACAGCGCCAGAAGTTAGACTACCTAACAGTACAGCAGAGATCTTACTTTACACAAGTGCCTAAATCACCTCCAGTGAGACGAATTAACTCAATAAATTTTAATAAATACACTACAATCATCGATGAAGAAGCTAGAAAAGATTACAAAAGGTATATAGATTCAGTGGCAAACTTACCAACTGAGTGATTTCGTCCTCATTCACTGCGACTGTATGAGTTTGAACCGATTCCTCTTGGCTGTTGGCCTGTTCCACCATAATTGGTGATTCGATAGCCACTTCTTGGAGGCCGGTCTGGACTGACACTTCAGTTTTGGTCTAAAATAGGAAATAGTGATAAGGAGTGCGAAATTATTTGGCCATTATTCATGTAGTGACCTTTCGAAAAGCCAATCGATTTCCAAAAGATCATCGATTTTTTTCTACAGGAAGTATCATATCCTTTGTTTCTTCCTTATTAAAGAAATCATATCACAGCAATACAGGTCGAAATAGCCAAAAAACATTATTTTAGGAAGAATCTTCTATTTTATAGCAGCGATCCAAAAATTATGGACATCTCAGGATAAGTAGTCAGCCAGAGAGTGTGGAGTTACTGATAATTAATTCTCAAACACAGAGGAGTATATTTATCCGTTCTAGACTTCGTATTCAACCAATACAAAAAAGCGTGTCTGCAAATTGGCACAAGATGTATATTCGGTTTCATAAAAAAATGTGTTAAGTTTTCCTTTTAAGAGGTAATAATTTGACTGTCTCACTGGACACCAATATTAGAAGAATAAAATGATGTTTAAGAAGGTTTGAATTGTACATAACATTACATATTGCATCAAATGAATCTAATTAAAGAGTCAGTAACGTGGTTGAGAAAAAGTATGGTAATCAAATCTAGCGGAATGGATATAAATTCAAGGACATTGAATGAATTTTGTACTTTAATTTGACAATAGAAAACTCTGGAAAAAATAGGTGTTAGATACTTAGCAGAAAATGTAAGAAATAAATTACAAGAATGAATTCAAGTTTTATTTCGAATCGAAGAAAACACACTGAGCTGATGAAGGTCTTAATGAAGATGGGGTAGGTACAGTTCGATAGATGCATATAACATTTATCAATTATAATTTCTTAAAGATAACAAGGGAAAAACTCAAACATGAGCGTAAGAGATTCATTTTTATAGAATCCAAGTCTTAATTTCACACAACCCCGAAGCAAATGATGTATTGATAGTTAAGGTAGGTATCATTAATGTAAATGCAAAAAGAAAAATTCATTTTCTCAAGTGGTTTGAAACGGATTTGAACTGGTAGTGAAACAATGCTCTTGTTAACTATATTATATAATGGCGCTCCCCCGATGGTAATTTGTACCCTGTCTAACGTATAAAACTCAAATTATGTCCTACATATTTCCTTTCCGTTTATACAATGTCCGTTATAGCTATGATAAACAGACTCCTAAAATGCGGCCCATTCTTTACTTGGGAAAAAGACGCAGTCTTTAAGCTTTTAGCTTTAGATACATTAGGGTTGGCTCTGGAATTAAACTTTAGAGTTAGTAGTAGGAGCAACACGTCTGTTCAAGCATACATGAGAAAAAAGCAGAGTATCACACTAGAAAGGCACAGGCAGCTATACATTAAGGGGCAAACACTACTCGTTTACTTGTCATGAGTAAACGCCTCAGCAGTATGGACACGAGAGAAAAGGTGACTAACCCTAGTGTTTACTTTTAATGAGTTAAGCATATAATATTGCGAAATTACTTCTCTTGATGCCGGTTTTTAAAGTTCCAAAAAAACGTAAACAGGAGAACCAGGTAAGACTGATATCCCTAAGGGAGGGGCTTTCCTTAACATGAGTGTGATTTTGTGACACGATGAAAAATGATGTTCGATTGCTAGGTCATGAAACAAAGTACATTAGCATAATTTATGAACATTGGAACTACTTAACACAACCGCTAAGTATCCATAACATTAGAGGATAACAGTAATCTATAATTGAGCGATGCCACAATGTCTTTAGCAATCTGAAAGAGTAATCTACAACACACTTAGCACTGGTGACAAATGGCAACAATTATCAACTTACAGTTTTGTGACAGAAAATGTTAGCATTATTTCACGTGAAACACTTATTCGAATAACTCTATTTGCCCTAGAAAATAAACCAAGATTTCAAGGGACGAGCATCAGGTAGACAGTACAAATCAGACAATGACGTACCAAAAGAACGTATCTGTACACGATGAATTTTTGCCCTAAATACAATGTCTAGAACTAAAACATCCAACATTATGTGGCGCATTAAACCATAGCACTAACTAACAGGAACTTTACTTAGTTCAGTCCTACCCCGATATCAGCGTATAGTTTTCGTCATAATGCCAACACTAGGGTTGATAAGTTAAAAGGCTACCTGCAATTTGTTCACTAATTTTAATTATAAAAGAACCAGATTTAATTTAAAATTGGCATTTGCTGAAGATTTCTCACAAGATACCACGATCTAATTAGATTATAAATATGTAGCGACAAATTTATCAAATTATTCTCAGATTTTTACTCTTAAAATGCGAATGGAAAGTTTTCGTTTACTGGGGTTTTAGTTGTCTACTGTGAACCCAGAGCGACCTGATTTAAGGTGAAGGATCCACTTGAGAGTTTTACGCTTAGCAGAACTTTAAGAATTCAGCCAATGTTCTATACTTAAACCTCTGTGATTGTGTACCTCTGTCTAAGGTGTTCTAAGACCAATTCATCTATTTATCTTATCATTTGAACTACACATAGCTATTTTGGAAACATAGAACCACAGAACACCGCGACCTTCACTACCTCCACTTCACCGCCACAGCACCTACCTACCATTCCACTCCTTTTAGTCCTCCTTCTTTTCCACTTCAAAGATTTCTGTCAATGAATCTGTTTGTCTTCTCTCTTTACCATGTTGTTGTGGTGAAGATAGACAGGTAGAAATTAGAAGTGGAGAGCTTGCAAAATAGATAGCGGCTGAAATCAGATAACTCGCTGTTTAGTCTCTTCTAAAAGCACAATAAATCAAATTCTTGAGTTTACCTTGTCGAGAGAAAAACGAATGTTACTTATTGGATTAAAGATTAGCGATAGGATTAATCAAGCAATTTATTGCATAACAAATCCCGCAACCAAAACTACTTGAGAAAACCAAAATCTGTCTGAGGACGCATTTGATACTGACAATTTTTCCCCTTTCTCCACTCTCATTCATTCCATATTTCAACCATCTTACGGCTGCCTGTGTTTAGATGATGGTCATGAGTAAAAGTTGAAAAATATTTGAGTTTCCATGACTTTAACCTATAAAAACACAATATATTATCGAAAAGTCAATTTAGACGACAGGCCTGGAGATTCTCCAGACACAACTACCCTAAGATAGACTGTAGTAAAGAATGCTGAGTGAATAATTTAAGCAAAGACTGTATTTTGTTAGAGCAAGAGATTGACTAACGTCGGGAATTTAGTAAACTCGCGATTTGTGTTTTAAGGGCTACCAACGAGATTAAAAAACTTATAGTGACTCTCAAGTCAATGTTAGAAGTCCAAGAAACAGTTAATGAGATTCCGCTCTATTTTAAAGAACTCAAAATTGTTACATTTTGTGAAAATCAGAATAACTATAAACTTCTTACAGCTAATGCTCTATTACGGGCTAAGAAAATTTGTGTATGCGCACATATGGACTTATACTTCTGCGCGTCCAAGTTAGCTGATAATTGTTCATTTCCTTTCCAATTCCGATTCCTCACCCTACTTCTTTTCTTACCACAATTTTACTGTTATCTTAAATTTAAGTAAGAGGCCTCAAAACCCCTATTTTGGATGTTTCAAGTTCAATGAAAGAGTGGTTATATCCATATTAGTTTACTTGAATGACATTATAAGAAATATGTTCAATTCGGCTAGTTGCAAGAATGAATGTACGTAAACCAACTCACAAATAAGTTCTAATACAGAGAAATAGCGAAAGTTGATTTCAGCAAAGGAATGATTACACAAATGCATCACACAAAGGGCTACTCATTAGCCATTCGACGAATCGAGCCAAACATATGAACTACGAATCAGTAAGATTATTATAATTAGAGAATAGTCGAGGATGGATATTGACATAAGCTACAAGTATCTCCACAAAGTACTCACCTCGGTTAATGTTGTAGCTTCAGCCTCCGTTTGTGTCGAATCATCAGCATTAACAACAGTTTTTTCATCCTCAAGTGTTCTTTTTGAAGGTAAGTGCAAGAGAGCGTTGGCAAGGGAGACAGCCTCAGGAGTGAGAAGAGCAGCCAGTGATGAGGAGAGATCGTCAAAGTTAGAGGAGGTAAGATTGGCCTGCAGCGTACCCAGATCTTCCAGAAGATGATCTCGAGCCGTTTCTGCAGCCGCTTGACTTTCTAGAGCCATCACCACGGCGGCCTCCATGTCAATGCGGTCCGAACGAAGTTTAGCCACATAGTCACGTAGCTCTTCTACCACACAATCGGCGGTTTTCTGCAATGAATAGCTGTGTGACAAATTCAACAAAAATTAATGAAATCTAACTAATTACTGTTCGAATACAAAAACCCAGGAAATTACGATAACTTTCAGAGCAGTCCAAGAGATGTACTTCTTAATAGATTAACATACATGAATTGAAACTAGCACTCTTAAATCTTTTTATTAACCAATTAAACCATTGTGGTTTGTCTATCATTTTCTGGCTGTTTGCTGATGAGAATCACCAAAGTTGAACGGATAGACTTACTAAATTGCTTTTCTGACTCTTACAAACTACTTCATCTCAAACAAGATACTTGCACTATGAAAGTAAAAAAAGGGGCTATAACATAAATGACATCAGCAGAAATCTCGTGGTCCGTAAGATAAATACGGACAGGATCATTTATATTTAGAGTCATTGGACAATAATCACCCAGCTACTATATAAATTTGTCATAAAGAAGACCTAATGAGTTAGCAAAAAAAACAAGTTCAGATAAGCGGAATCACAATTAATTCATTTTCATTTAGAAACAAACATTGCTAGCTCCAACAAAAATAGAAGTGTTATATTTTCAGTTTCGTTAACTTAGTTGGAGCGATGACAGCTTTATTCAATCGTCCCGTCTAGGATAATGTCTTCGCAAGCCACCAGGCAAGCTGCTAGTGAAGAACTGGAAGTAGGAAGTACAGGCATATTTGCAGTGAAAAAGATATGCTCATTTTCAGGCCCCAAGATGTGGTAGAAGTTTTGTGGCCTTGTGGTAAGATGGTTACTGTTTCTCCCCTTTTAACTTGATTCTTGATTCATCTTCCTATCTTTCAAGCCCTTATAAATCTTTATGGCTCTTCATATTAACCTGTAAAGTGTTCCCCAATAAAGACTTACTTAAATCTCGCTTTCCACAGTATGCAAAAGTATCGTTACGTAAGTTATCGGTTAAATACATACAAAAACTAACTTTTTCCCAAAACGATCAGAAAATTATCATTCCATAAAAAAATAATAACTGTTAAGACTAGTGAAATTGCGAATTGAAGAAGAGAATGCTTGACTCATTAGACCAATATCCAAACATGGGAAAGGGCCATTCTGAAAAGGAATCGCAAACCTCATACCTTTCTCCAGCGAAAACTTAGATGGTGTTAGTCATCCAGGAACTACAGTGAGTTAGGATGCTATTTTATATTTTCGTACCACCTTACCCCGAGTATATTAATAACGTTCGGCATTCAGATTTCCCTTCATTTTGGAACTTGAGCTGCAGGATACTGTATAATTAAGGATAATTGATAGGGAGAAATCACAGAGAGAAATAGAATAAATACACACAGAAAATTTAGGAACCTATTATCCTCGCAGCAACCCCGGAAAGCGGACCAAAAAGGCGGCAACTTGACAAGATATTGCTGTCACTTTTTCCCCCGCCGAAATGTTGTTGTTGCTAGCCACCACAAAGTTAGAGAACAAATGTATAAATACACCTAATTCCACGGAAAATATTACGACTAAGACCACATTGTGTGATCAATCCATTTGTAAATTGTTTACATTTGAAATAGGAGATCCGCAAGACATGCATGGTCAGTGCAAATCAAAAGCCAACTGTCACAAGGGACTAATTGCGGTCAGATATTTACCAAAGAGTGATTTTACTAAATGACAAACTAATGTGTTGGTATAGAGTTCTCCTAATCTCCAACTGATTGATCAAATAATGCCGAGGCAAGTTATCGGTGTAGAAATCTCCATGGAAATTCGTCCATTTATTCCAAATTGTTCATTAAAGACCTCGTTTTGTACATAAACTTCTTTTGTAAATATATAAATGACCTTGAGGTCCAACCCAGGGCCAAAATAGGAGTACACGCCGCTTAGGCCGTTTCTGAAATACTAGCGACAGTTAGCTCACAGTTATTACTTTGGGAAATAGCACCAAAAAGAGAGTCGAATAAGGTTTTATCAAAGGTTCTCAATAAGCGGGACACAAGAGAGAGGGCGGGGGAGACAGAGTAGGACTAATGATTAATGACAATCGAAATGAACAACGAATACTAAAAATACCATGTAAACATTACCAGAGTTTTCTACAAATTTTCATCAATCATAAACACTCCTCCTTCTCATTTCATTATGTCTGGAGGGGACGATAAGACAAAGGTATATAGCACAAACCTACCGATGGAACCGTTTTGATACATCCACCAAAGTGGAAAAAGACCCCGAAGGGAGAAGTTGTTCAAGTTGTACTTTTCATATATTTACTAATCTATGATAAACGAGTTACGGCGTTGGTTTGGAATTTATATGTCAAGTGAAGACTAGGAATCTGCAATATTTAGCAGTGTACGCGAGAGAGGCACTATCGCATGGAAACAACTCCCATCTTAAGGATACTTGAAATATGCTTTCAATTGGTTATTTTTTGATTCGATAATGAGAATATTGAACTGGTATTGATGAACGAAGATCTAAAATCAGTTTCAATTGCGTCTAATTTATTTGATAGACAAGATAAAAAAAGAGTGATTGCACCACTCAAATCCTCATTACTGTAGAGAGTTTAAGGTAGACGAGAACTAAGAACAACGACTGCTACAAATTTTAATAACAAGATCCCGTGCTTTAAACTCCAAACTAATGAAATAATCGACACTGATGACCAATGGACACCTTTAAAGACGACGATAGGAACAGAAAACTACTAAATATAAAGTTGAGAGATAAGCGCTATGTCTGACCTTAAATACCATAGCAGACACAAAAGGTGAGGACTAATGACATTATAGGCAAGCCTACTTTGTCTGGCACAAGAGGAGGATCCTAATTTCATAGACAGGAACTCACAATAAATTTTTTTCTGGTCATATAAAAACTTTTAATTTTTTAACAACATACGTCAGTTTCTTTTCTATTTTGTATTTCAGAGGACGAGTTATTTAACTCTTGCATCGCAGACGTCAAACGACCGTAGAGATCAGCACGCTCGTTTTCAACCTGCAAAATGTGAATGGAAATTATTGGACCTTTACGAAATCGTCTTAAAGTTATATCCTAATATCAAGTACGGTCAAAAGTTTTCAATGCTATTTTATTAAGTTCACAGCGATAAGTAGACACTTAAGCCAGTGATTCTAATGCAGCTGACTAAATGAAGACTACAGAGGGCCTACATATTTTGCTTTTATCCAGTTAAGATGGCTGTCTGCTAACTTAAACAAGCCTCCGACCCACCAATTAAAAGTGTTCAATTTCTCGCCCTCTCCTTTCTTCTAATTTAGGTGAATTAGAACTTGTATTTAGACAACTATGGAGAAAGTCTTGGCCATGGCAATCTTTTGGACATTAGGTGATAAAAAATAAATCAGATGAAGGTTGATCAACTTATCAACTCGGCACAACATGCATTTAGTAATAAATCAGTCTAAGTTTATAGTAAATATCAATAAAACTTACTATTTTTAGACGCTGGAGCAGAGATTCCTTGTCCATTTTGGTCTCAGAGAGGGACTTCTTCAACTCCTCGAGCTCGAATTTGGTATTCTGAAAGAAAATTTTATATCGAGAACTCAAGGAAAAAGTTTTCGTTTCAAAATTTACCAGCCAGACGTTGCTTTTGTTCTCTATCTGTCTTGACAGAACGTTAGAAGCAAAAACGGGTGACAGCTTAGCATGACTCCTTTCTCTTATACTATTAACCTTAATGCCACAGCCTTTTCTCAATAACGGTTTTACAAAAGCTGCCTATCTAGTATTTGAAGCAACCAATAAACAAAGGTATGTTAGCAAGTCCTCAGGGCGCTTTTTCTCAATATTCAACGGGCTTAATGATATGACAAATACCATACCATTCTTTAACAAGTGGTGGTGATTTACTCATTAATGAGTCGATTTTTTTTCTAGGCAATTAAAGGGTTAGGCAATATCATTATCAACTGTCTTACCTTAAGAGTCTTTACATCATCAGCATGATTTTTCACTGATATCTTCAAATTGTCATATTCCACCTGGAATTGGGAGAGTTGAGCTTCAAGAAACCGGTTACGCACGGAAAGTTCATTACTCTCTTTGACGAAACGGTTCTCTGTCTTCTGTTTTTCTTCCAGTTGAGCCTTGAGTAAGTACAAAAGCAAACGTAACCCAAATTAAATGATAATGAATCAGCAAAATTTTTAAGGTGAAATAGTAACGGTTTCGGTAAATTTGATTTGAGAGAGGCTTTTAGTAGTAAAATCAGTATTTAACAGTTTACAATTCAAACCCGAAATGAACATATCGAAATTTTATCACCTATTCGCTCCAAATTTCAAATTTCAATCCTTTTGCTGATCTGACACAATCAGAGTATTTTCACGTTTGTTCAGCAGTAACGAAGGTAGTATTCAAATAAATTTTCAAATGGTTCTTTATGGATTTTACACTGCTTTATATAGTGTAAAATTTCCTAGGGTATGCCCATTCAGGCTAAAACAGCTTTCAATAATTGCCTGCTACAATGCAAGATATCTGAATTTCGAAATCATGAAAATCAAGCAAATTAAAGGACCGAAGAATGACATTTAAGAGATCAAGTAAAAGAAAATAACGAGTTTTCCAGCAAATTCGAGACCAATCTTTACCTGACCTTAATAGACCATATCTTATGTTTTAGAAACTTGCTAGAGTTCACACCACCTTAATATTATTATTTATTGCACTATTAAAAAGCTTTTCAATTCAAGAGATGTCTTAAAGCCACAGGAAGATAAACAGAACGAAACTGGGCTTTTATAAAATGACGATGATAAAGGAAATTCATATTTCGCATTTACGCGAAAATTGCCCTGATAAATTAGGATGACTTACCTCAAGTGATTGAATTTTACTTCGGGCCAGTTCGAGTTCCCGATGAAAGATTGAACCGAGATTCTCTCCACCGTTGACAGAAAGAGCAGGTTGGTTTGAAGTAATGTTTGTGATGCTCACATCAAAAGACGTTTCCGCAAGATCTAAGAAGGGGAGTATATGGATTAGTCAATTCAATCACAAGAAAATCTCTAGCCTTCAACCATGCTGTCACAGCGCTAAGCTGTCCCAATTGCCATACGGTGATTTTTATTGGTTGGTCATTTATGTGTGCGTGGCATATCATTTGAAGAATGATCAAAGCAAGAAAATAAACAAATGTTACGCCTTCCCTCTCCTATTTGAATGTTTATTGGCAGGAAGTACCTAGGGATTTCATTGAGTGACATTTCTCCACCTAAATAACACAAAAGAATAAACAATTCTATTTGCGGATCTTGTGAATAATACAATCTCTTAATAGCTTGACAGGCGGAAATGCTATTGTCCTCCTAAATACAATTTAAAGCAATCTTGTCTTATAGATGTCTTTAGGAATGTATTCTGCTAAGTTTTCAGAGTTATACATGCATTCTTATCTCATACATTGACATAGCCCCAGTGACCACCTTGGTTCTATGGAGTGCTGAGCCAGAGTTACTAGAAAAAAAAAACGATTGATGATGGAAGTGACAAGGAAAAATAAATCTATTTAGAAAAACAATTTGCAGCATCTTTTGGAGAGTAAATTTGATTGCCTATGAAAGGTTGGAAATACAGATCAATGCATACAAAGACACCTTCAATCAAATTGATGATATAAAGTATCTTGAACACTGGCTTTGAGGGCTATCCGCTCCTGTCATGCTCTCATCAACATTTATCAGTCAGCTACAGACAAGGAAACCGGTATGGCCGCAAATTAGCTAAGCTCTGCTTTGTCGGATCCTACAAGTTTGGAATCACAGTAAAAATAACTAAAACCTTAGGAACATATTAAATTGTAAATTATACCCTACCCCGTGGACTAAATTATCTACTGTTGATTTCTTCCCTTCCAGTCGAGACATAGTAATTTTGAGTACTCCAAAATTTACTAACCAGGCAGGCTACAATCTAGTTAACTATTCTAATCATCTTAATAAATGTGTATTCTTAAGGAAACAACATTTCCACCTTTCTCCTTAATTAAACTGTCCGAGCCAGATGAAATCATGATATTATTTCGGCGACGACCTAACGATATTTCAGAACAGATAATACAAACTGTCATTAGGACTTAGTGTGATTTGAGACGTGTTGATTATTTTCACAATCTAGTCTGCTAAGGACATTTGTCAAATGAAAAGAAAGGCTAATGATCATAGAAAAGATTAAAAAAGTTAAATTTTCGCTTATAAAATTTTGCTCTCAACTCATAATGAAAGTAGTAAATATGAGGATATAACTATTTATTACAACTGCATGACTTCATACATGACAGCAAATTCAATCCTCTTATTAAGCTTTTTTTATTATACAAATAAATAGAATTCTAGAACTGTATGGCAGTAACGTATAAATCCTGCGTTTTTATTCTGGCCAAACAGTGGGAAAAACCGTTTATGCACCTCGGAGGAACAAATAAATACCGAATACTTGAAAAAGCAGTAAATACATTTTAAAATAGGAATTTCTGTCAGCTCTGAATATTCTAGGGTCACGTATTTTTTAGTGGTAGAACTCGATAAAGCTTTAAAAAATTGAGTGACATCGATCAAAAAGCAACTAATGAGGAAATTTCGCATCACTGCATAAACTTAGTCAAGGAAGTGTCCTTTTTAAGCTACATAGACACTGGTATTAAATTTCAAGTGTCAGATCTGGAAAAACAGCTGAATGACTAATACAAGCATTTAAAGACCTAAACTGGAAATACTGGCCTCCAAAAAGGCACTAAAGGTTGTTAGGATGAAAGACTATGTAATTGCAATTAGATTGAATATAACTTGAATCAGAAGTGAAGAGTGACAGTGAATACTAAAAAATGCCTCCTCACTTCCCTTACAAAAGATTAGAAAGTAAAACTATGCAGATCTGGATAATAGGAAGACGACCAGCAATTAATGATCCGAAAACCATAAACAACTTTCATAAGTATAAGAAAAAAAGCAAACGCAGAATAACCTCCTTGGTTAAAAACACGTTCAGTAAAGTTGTTGTTAACCAGCCTTAAAAAGTCAGAATAACCACTTAGGTAATTAAAACTACTGTAAAACTATGAGGCATGACCCACAAACCATTTCCAGTTGTGAAGATGTGATAAGCATCAAAATCAACAGTCTTATAAATAAGTCAATTTCAGACGTTAGCTTCCAGAATCGCCCTCAAAACTAGGCAAAAATAATGAAAGTATTAAAGAAATAGCGATACCCGAACTTCAGATCAAAACCACTGGAATTCCATCTCTCACTTCAATAATTGCAATATTGGTATTTTTTCAATTCGTGACTTTGATAAAAAAGACTAATAAATGCGTATAACTGTTTTGTATTCCATTCAAGGCGAGTATGGTAAAAAAGAGATTAACTTATTCAAAGAATCTCAAGTGTGAGAACATTTCATTTGATAAAGGCAAATAACCACGCCCCCATAAAAGATAAACACGGTTCCAACGTTACAAATTTTACAGGGAGAATTAACAAGTAAATGACACGTCCAAATCAGACTAGTGCGTACCATCCTGCTATAAGAAAAACGTATGCGAGAAACAAGCAGCTTATACGAACTCACAGCTCTATAGACATGAAAGTAGAAGTTTCATCGTCACCCAATCCTTAAACATGGTAAATTCAAGTGAATGACCTTTTGTACGGTCGGATGAAGTCGAACGGATTTGTGAAATGGGCGAATATTAAAACGCAAACGAAACTAAATTCACTCTTGAAAATCGAAATCTATCACATTTTTTGTAATCACATCTCAGACCATGAAGAGAATCAATAATCACAGCTAGAACAACATAGACACTTAGATCATAAGACAAAAATCAACAGGCTTCACCACTCTTCCCCTAAGTAAACGTATTATTGAATAAGTATCTTTTAAATGACCTTTTCATAAAATGAACCAGATATAAAAATAAATCAAATTCAAACAGTTAACGGTAGAAAGTTTCGATACTTGTTATTTAATTAATCCTAAGCACCATGAAATGCAGATGTATCAAGAGTGGATACTAAGATGTATACGAAAATATCTTAACTGCAGCGTTCTGGAAAAAATAAGATACAAAAATGAAGGAATATAAATCACATAGACCTACAGCAAAGACGATTAACATGATCTCGTCTGTGTATTATTTCAAAAATAACTTCTGCTGCATGCGAAGAATTTGCCCGTATGGTAGACTAATAAGGACGATTATTGTTAAATCAAAAGAGGATCGATTCAGCAATTTTCAGTACATGCGATTTAGAAATAGAGGAATGCAAGTCAGAAATCGCCTACCCAAAAGTTCACTTGACATCTCCAACTGAAATAGAAACTGTTGACAGCTCTCAAGCCAAATTTCTCTCGGATTTCACTCCTAATATAGCAATTAATCATCGCATGATGGTAGTGCTATATCTCTAGTGCCCTTACACCTAATTCCACTTTCTTCAGTGACACAGCTGATCCTAGCGAAGAAGGCAGATTATTAAAAACTCAATGAAGGATTCTTTTCACTTTATTTACCATAATTATTTATGCACAAAAAGATGGGAAAATCATTTTAAACTGTCAAATTTGTTAAATTTTTAGACTCTTTAACATATATCTGTGAAGTAGGATATATTCGATTTCGCAACATTTTCTATTTTCTCTCTTATTTAGACGCTTTTCACCAGCAAAATAAGAAACACTGCTTAGTTGAGTAAAAAATGATAGAGTTAATGGACTCACTTCAACAAAGAGGACACTAGATGACTGATACTTCCTCTTCAGCAATTAGGACACACTTTGATTAAAAAACAGAGCTCAAACTTGGAAGGTCAAGGATAAAATTACTTGAGATGACTCAGAGAGACCTACATCAGTCTATTTTGAAGAATTTCGATGGATTTTAGGCATTCTAATGTAAAAAACGGCATTCAAGTCTTAACCTGCCTAATAAACTAATGGGGATAACTACTTTTAAAGCAAGAGTACTAACTGATTGTCAGCAATTTTCAATTAAATAAGTCTAAAAAGAATCGTAACAGATGGCTCAGAGGTTAACGTGCTCGTCTATGATGTCAGAAGTCAAGGAATCGATGTTCACTAAAGCACAGTCATTAAGCAGAATGGTCAACCGCACTGACCAATGGAGAGGGTGGCAGAATTCGGATTCTCACTAGGGAGGCTCCAAGACGTTAACCCTCTACCCAAGATGGGCGTTGGAAAACACATTTCTAAATGGGTTTGGAAGTTACTATTACCCTGCAAGTTAGACTACGTTATAATGAACTTAAACTACTGAGTAATGCAAAGCAACCATCTGGACGAAAATTCAAATTGAAATTTACAATTAACATAAGAACTGCAGATATTGCACAAACTAAAGCTATCTATAGCACAAAGCGAAATGACAAATCAGTATTGTATGTAGTTTTGATTGTTTTAAATCCCAATGATCAGATAAAGCAAGGTTATTCTAATTTATTTTATCTTTTCTACTCCCTTAAGCTGTTTAAATTGCTTCCCTATTCGGATGCCTTAAGATAAATAGTAAAACGATTTTTAAAAAAGTGGACATATTGTATTAATAATGAAAAGCAGATGCGGACGCTAGCATTTCATTTTTCATATATTTGGACATAGCGATCTTTGGTTACTATTCCCGCCCTATTTCTTACTAAACTACCTCATCTATTTTGCCATTGCTATGTTATCAAGTTGTAACAGAAGTTTTGCCCAATTTTCGAACTGTATTTGGGGCACGAATACTTCAATTTAGCTTGTTAATGTTGTATGCTTCTCTATGGTAATTAATAAAGTATTATTTATTCTTTCAGATTGTGTGATAATTATCGTCATTTATACATATTTCTAGCCCTAATGTACACTCTAAATAAAGAGCACAACAGGCATATTTTACTCTTTGGATTTCATAAAGGAAATACGCCAAGCTCAGCAGCAAAAACGCTCAAAGACACTTATGAAGATGATGTTGCGAATGAAAAGACCTGCAGAAGGTGGTTTTCACCTTCACTTTTCAAAAAGGATGACTTCAGACTGAAAGACAAACCGAAAGTAGAATGTTAAAAAACTCAATTCTGAGTAATTGCAAGTTGCCATTGATGAAAATGCAACCTGCACTACTAGAGAACTGACCAAAACCTTTCACGTAGGCCGCCATATGACCATATATAGGGAGATGAAATGACTTGGCTGGGAAGGTCTCAAAGGCTGGGAAATGGGTTCCCCACTTGATTTATCAGAAATCAACAAGCAACAGCATGTCACCTGTTGCGTTTCACTGCGTTCTCATGAACTTCAGGCACCTTTTTTAGATCGAATCATAACCGACAGCGGTGAGAAGTGGTGGATCCTTTGCAACAATGTTAAGCGCAAAGGACAGTGGCTAAATCGTGGTTCAAAGCCAATTCCACAACAGAAAAGTGGACTGCACCCGAAACAAATTCTTTTGTGTGTATGGTGGGATTTGAAGGGAATTGTTTACTGTGAACTAATGGGTGACAATTAAACAATAACATCTGAAGTTTACCGTCACCACCTAACCTGTTTAAAAGCAGTTAACGGCAGGAGAAACGGCCTTCTTTGATGAACCGAAAGGGAGTGATTGTGCAGCATGACAATGCCAGACCCCACATTTCAAGAGCAACCAAAAATCTCGTTGAAGAATGTGGCTGGGAAGTCATGCATCACCCACCGTATTCTCCCCACCTTGCACCAACCGATTTTCATTTTTTCAGGAGCTTACAGATTCATTAAATCAGAGGTATACTTCAATAGAAGAGGTCGAAATGAAGAAGTTAGTTTCTTCTTTTGAGTCCAAACTGGCTAAATTCTACGAAGAAGGAATGAGAAAGCTTGTGGCAAAATGGGAAGATACAATTAATAAAAATGGTGACTATGTAGAACACTGAATAAATGTACTTTTGACAAAGTTTTCACTTTACTTAAAATTAAAAAATGGACAGAACTTCCGTTACAAGCTGATACATTGTTTCTCTATGATCTAAAATGCTATTTTTTCCGTTCAAACAAAATGATAACTGCAGGCATCTTTCAAACCAAACCTATAGCACAAAGCGTAATGACACATAGTGACGTTGTAGGGTGATGTTCAATTTATTTATTTCAATGGTCAGATAATGTTAGGTTCTTCTGAATTCCTTACTTTTTTTCTTCTCTAAACTATGTGATTAATCTTCTCATTCGGATCGGTTTATATTCTAGTCATGAAGATTAATATTAAAAGGCAAACAAATTCACAATAACAAACAGACATTAAACGATAACATTTCTTTTACTATATTCGGTTGTTCAAACTACGATCCTTGGTTTCCCGCCTTGTTCCTATCTCAAATTTCTAAAAAGTTTTACTATTTTTGAATGTTAAGATCATTCTTGATGATTTAAAGATGTCAAATTGTTCTCTTATTAAGGTTAATATTAAGGCTGACCCCAACTCAGTTAAACTAAAATGATTTTATATTATCAAAAGATGTATTTTCAGCAGATGACTGATAATTCTATTTTTTAAAAAACTGAGACAGATTTGACTTTACTTAAATTATAGCATAAGGTTAGGCAGAAAAAGTTGAATTTGTTTTAAAAACTCTCGCACCCTAATCATAAGCTGCTCTATGCACCTGCATTTAGTCTCTACTTGATCGGTACCAAATACCAAATTGAGGTAGATAAATTTATTCCCGGGTTTATCCACTCAGTGTATTGAATATGCAAAATTTAGCAGCTCAAAAGTAAAATCAGAATCACACGAAACTAAATATACTTCGAATTTAGAAAATTAAGAGAAAACGATTAGAGAAGATAGGTAGCATTATTTAATGAAATTTGAGTATCAAGAAATAATGCTTCAAGAGAACATAGACCACTCAATGCTTGTAGAACTCAAATAAAGACCCTCAATGTCTTGATTTCAGTACTTACTTGTTTTTGGCTCCTTCTTTGTTTAGTTTCCTACTTCACACACATCCTTCCCATTGACTAAAACTTGCAAGTTCTTTTGTACATCCATAGGTTTAATAATGGTAATCATGTTAGCAAAATTACGAGTTATTGACATGCATATATTGAAGAAAATGGCTACCTTACTTATCTTTGTTTGTACTGAAATTGGATAGGAACCACATCCAATTTATTCAGAGCTTAAACTTTAAAATTGTTGAATAAAATGGAATATTTTTATCCATTCAAAGTCAGAATTAGTAATTGTACATGCTTATCAATTTTATTTTTATTTGTTTACAAAGTTTACATAACTGCTAAAATGCACTTAAACTATGGGTTGTTGCTGGGATAATTTGAAGGAAATAAGGAAAGCTTGCCAAATTCTGTGCTATTATTCAAATCGGGATTTGAGGCTATTTGGGAGGTTACAAGTCAATGTCATTTGCACACTTAACAGCAAACAGGAGTCGACCGATTTTGCATCATTTGTTCATCGATGACCCAACTCTTCAATAAAGCTTCGGATTGGGAGCCTGATTGTTCTTAATCGTATGAACGCAATAACCAAGCGGAAAATAAAAAATATAAATTTCGAGAAAAGGAGGAGAAGGGGTGGGGATTATAAATTAGCTTTGGCAGCAGCTGACCCCTGTACTTAATCTTTTCTCCTGATCAGTGCCAAATGTCAAAAAGAGGTTAATAGCCGTGGGTTTTAAGAAAATTTATTAAACAGAATCGAACACTCGTGGGTTTTATTACTTCTCCGAACTTCCACCTTCAAGTTTGGAAGGATACTGAAATGCAGTAAACGCTTCAATTCATCATCTAATTAGTAAGCTGAAAGTGTGCTGATAATAATGGGGCATGAGAGATACAGAGCTTCTATACGATAAGTATAAATTTGAAAACTCGAAAAAATAGGTGAGCTTCCTAAGACAATAGTTCAGAATAGTTACGTCATAACCCATTCCTTACCAATTCCACATATTTTTTCCACTCTGACAATGTGTAGTGAAATTAGAAGTCATTAACGATTACAAACAGATGCAAATTTCCTCAATTTTCACTCTTATAGGTTTTAAGAAAACATCTCTGAATTATATACTAGATCGTTGAGACTATCTTCAATTCCAAATCGATCCATTTATCTTCAGATGATATCTAGTAAGAATTCCTGTCGCACAGTTCCTAGACGGCACGATCAGAGACCGTTCTAATTTGAGGGCATTTTTAAGCCTTCCTAATAGAGTCGGAAGATATTTGATGGTAATAATAGCTGAGCTTGCCTGGCACATTTAAGTATTCACAAAGTAGTAATTCCCATCTATTTATTATGCATAAAGTCCAGACTCCAACTAATTGCAGTTACTATTATTAATACTGTGTGATTCTCTAATCCCTGCGCTCATTACTCACTACGCATGAATGACGCTATTCTATCAAAAGCAAACAGACATCATAATTATTTTTGTATTATTTACACAAACAAAATAATACGAACAAATGGCCTGGAACTAGGAAGGCCTGCAAAGTCTCCTCTGCATTTTACTAATTCATAAAATGACTCATATCATGGGAACGGAATTGGAGTTTATAAATTTTAGTCTTGAAAAAGAGAGTACTAAACACCTGAAGGCCCTTCATTAAGATCTTTTCAATAAAGATCGAAGGTACCTTCAAGGCCGATGGTAAAACTACTTTAAGAGCTCGACCTTATTACGCTTAGAAGTTTGCTTATGAAACTAGTGATCCTTCTAAAGACTAAGTGAGAGGAATAATAATTAGTAGGACCGTGTGTATATAGGATGAGAGGTTGAAATGTGATAGGATAATAGAAAGAGTATTATGAAAAATTGAGAATCGGAAAGGTTAAAAGCGTCATCACTAAGCGAGTGGTATTTGCTTACTATGAATTTCTCAGTTGGGTCATCTATTCATATATTAGTGGTGTTAATAGCCACTGATTAAAATACTTCTCTGCTAAAATCAAACCCCTCGAAAAAAAGCTTATTTTCATATGTACATGATTCGTATTTCCAAGCCTCCTTGCTGAGAAATTCATATTCTACTACGCCTTCTTCCCCTAGCGAGCCGAGTATCGGATTCATGGCCTCCGACTTTTCAGATGCACACGTTGAATACTACGCTAAGAAAACGTACTATTCCGAGGAAAGTTAAGGTCAGGCAGAGTAACTTCAAAAGTTTTAAACTAAATCAGGCCGCGGCTTAAAAAATGAGGTCAAAATTTATGCTACCATGATGGAAAGAGAAGTGAAACGTTTTACGTATTTTAATGCTTTAAATTAAAATTCCCATCAGTTAGAATAAAGAAACAGTACAAGTGCTAAAGCCAAACCCACTTACGCTGGGAGAGGATCCGGAAATCATGACGATATGTGGAACTGAACCTAACCGTTCAATTTATTCAAAGGCACGAATAAATATAAAATACAAAAATTGAGACTCAACTGGAACTGGAGTTGTCATTAAAAGCCATGGTGCAGAAAGATTGTATGCAAACTCAATGCACAAAATATTAGTAGGTTTTTAATTTGGCAAAGATTGGGAGCAATTGTAAATGATGGTAAAGGAATCACCATAAACCGAACGAAAGAGAAGAGGAGAGTGCAAGCAATGACTCAGTAGTGCGTGCATATGACGGAGATGACAAGTCCGATTTGTATAACTATGTGACTAGGTGAATCAGCGCCAAAGTACGAGGTGGAAGGAGAGGTAAAAACACTTGAGAGAATATGACTAAACGGAATCCAACACAAGGACCAATTAACTAACTAAACAATAGAGTCCTTTTTCAGGACTGACTTGATCTCTAAGCCAGCAAGACTGCAAACAGCAACTATGGAAGACGGATGACATGATGTCCAACACAACAAAATAGAACTGCAAGCCTATATTCAAGCATTACTGTTTCTGAGCCATTCTCAAGATCCTGTGCGGTGCTAATGCCTTTAGAATCACAAGTAATTTTCCACGAAACAATTTTCTATAAATAGGAACGCGATGAAAGGCATACAGTTAGAATTCCAGCACACATCTGAATAGCAATTAACTAATATTAAGTATTCTAGTTGGGTAGCCGTAAATTTAACGGTCAGTGGGATTTTTCATACAGACCTAAGTAAATTTACACCGTAGGGATAAAAACTCAACAAAATTTTCACGTCGGCAGTAGAGCACATATTATCTTAAATAATAAATGAGGAGCGTTGTTTTAAATCACCGTAGAATTGAAAGATATTTGCCGAAAGTGAAAAATAGAACGGACGAACTACTTATAATATATTTTGCTATTATAAAATATGGACATGAACACTAATTCAATTAGAAAAATAAGTGAAAGGGTAAAAATTAGCACAACGTAAGATGTAATATGCATCACAAGTAAACAGCAATTACTAATATTATTCTCACGATCGTTGAATACGTAAGTTTTGAAAAATAAGTAACATCCTAAACAGGGCATGCCAAACCCCCCTTGATAACTTTTGGATCAGTTGGTCATGCAGGTTACTGGTTGAGTATCGAACCCCGCACATGATAAAAAATAGTCGTGTAAAATCAACCGTGAATACATGTATAATTTTCTCGTAGGACCTAGGCAAAAGACCTAGAGCATAAAAATCATCGATATGTCTGAAAAGAGGGATAGGGTGCACTCACCACCATTGTCGTTCTGTTGCTGGTCATTTTGCTGTGAGGATCGCTTCTCGGCAATGCGCTGATCAATCTTCATTTGTTGAACGACGGACTGCTGGCTGAGAACATCCTGTTCCAAGGCCTCACGACAACGCAGCTCCTCAGCTAATCGGGCTTCTGCCTCCTTCAAACGGTTTCGCATCGTTTCCACTTCCAGTTGATACGCATCACGTCCTTTGTACTCATTCAACTTCTGCTGGAGAACAGAGATCTAAAGAACAGAATTTTCACTAGGAGGAATGATTAAATTAAGTAGAAACACAAATATGCACCTTGCGTGAGGAAACGCTATTAGACAGCAAACAGGAAAAGATTAAAGGGAATTTCTTATTGTGCTGGCGATTTGCGGATATTTCCTTGTAAAATTATCATCGAATGCAAAACACATTGTTCAATGTACAACTAAGCAGAGCAAGATAATTAAGGACGAGATGAGGCGAATTAAACAATGGTAATGCTTATGAACAATCTGTAATGTGCTAATACACAATGAGATCAGGATGAGCAAAAAAATAGACGTTGATGTAACTGGCAACCAAGACGGTACCAATAACGTTCAGACTTAATTCACTGCTTTTTTAAACTGCAATAAATAAAATACTTATGCGAATTCTACTATTGTGCCTACGAAACTGACGTATCTAGGATCTTTCCTGTCATCATACTTTGGGTGGACCGAGAAGGATCTTGGTCACTCCAGTTACATTCGATTAGTAACTGGAATTGCGGTTACAAGAAACAGGAGAGTACCTTGAAGGTGTTCAAAACACTGCGTTAGATCATACTCTTTCACATGAAAGAAGAGAGGCAACAACTCACTCTAGCTTCGCTATCTGTCAAATGACGTTCAAGATCTTTTCTGGCGCTGTTTGCCTCCTTGAAACGTGCTTGCGATTCCACCAATCGTTCTTCTAACCTGAAAACGGAAAAAAGATCTCAGGCAATTGTGGCTGCTGCAGTAAAAAATTCTATATATCAAAAACTATAATTAACGAACACGTTACAATACGAAAAAGTATATGCTGCTTAAAAGGGTGACAGTTCAACTAAGCTATATTGCTCAAGTGCTTTATAAACCACGAACCTCACAGGTAGTTGTTGACATCAAGGTGAGTTATTTCGACAATAAATCCCATGACTGCAACACTTATGATAAAAAATTTAAAGGGATTAATTCTAAGAACTTGAGAAGTGACAATTATAAGGTACATAAATGTCAAATTAACGCAAAATATCAAAACATTATTACCAACTTCTAAAACTAACAATCGATTATTCCACAAAAACAGTTATAATAGATTCTGAGAAAATATAAAAAATAAAGAAAGCAAGAAGAGAATGCGAAAATATCCATTGGATCACTAAATATCGGACTAGATACCAAACTGGCAGCATTGATTATTAGGTGGTAGGAAAACTGCGCCTTTCGGTTTCCCGCCCATCACGCAGTCAACAATGGCAGTTATTAGAGCGTACAGTGGTAAAATAAATAACCAGGGGGAAATCTCACGTCTTAATCCTCTCAGCTTGGAGGACAAGTTCCGCCTTAGCCTCAACAAGCTCATCCTTGTTGTCCTGCCACTGGAGGGCCTCCCGCCGAAGGCGAGTGACCTCTGTCTCGGCGGTGTGTGCGCGTCTCTCTGCCTGGACGAGTTGTTCACGCAGCTCTACGGAGAGAGCCTCCGCGTCTTCTCGCTCCGCCTCTGCACGGGCCACCCGCAACTCTGCTGCACGTGCTCGCTGCTCCGTCTCGTGCAGTCGCATCTATTTTTGGCAGGGAAAAAAAGAGCCAAAATGTTATCGCTCGAATAATAAACCAAGGGCTAGAAGTAAAGCAATTTGTTACTATATAGAAATGTATTGAAGTAGATTGAATGAATAACGCGCCATATATTTAGGGATATCTACTATATACGGCAGAATGAGATACCGTCTACAAAGTCGAAAAGATACTAAGATGCTACTTCTTTCTTCTTAAGATGTGTATTGGAAAAAAACTTCAATTCAACGGACTTGAAAATATTCCTTAAAGATGTGCGTTAAAAGGCAGATTTTCACACCATAATCTTTTGTATAAGCGTGAATTATGAGAGCAGTTAAAGCAAGACATCTCCTCCATATGTACGCAGAACAACAAATAAGATTAAAAAGTTTCGGAAACTTAGTGATCTAGTGGAGCCCTTATAAAAAATTAGGCAACTCAAACACCAAAAAATGGGCGTTTGATGTCGATAACTCGGGACACAACGTGCGGATAGCAACAAAGAGAGTTACGATTGAGAAGGAAAAACCCATGTAAAAATGAATAGAGAGCGTTTGAATGGATCAATTATTGTTCGCCATGTGAGACTCTAATTAACGCTTCAGAAATCCTTAACTACTATTCTAATAACAAGATAAAAACTAATATATATAGAACAAAGTTGAATAGATTTTTAATGAATTAGAACGAATGAATAAAGCGCTTAAAGAACACCAAAACCAAATGAAAAGAGAAACTATATATGTGAAATTTCCATGTTATCGACTCCGAAAATAGGGATAAAATGAGAAGGCACTGGCAGATCGATCATCACAACCCAGAGACGACTTGCCAATCAGTAGACTTCTTTTTCTGGTAAGTAGGTGATACGAGAACCATGTGGAAAAAGGACGACTGTAAAATAGCATGAAAACTTGTCACCCAGATTTTCCGAATGAAGAACAAAATGATAAAAAGGAGGAACAGGTCTGATCGAATTTAAAATTGAAAAAGCAGCTGATCTGATAATTCTGTTGCTCAGATGGAGTAAAGTTTTCCCTGACTTGTTTAAATACTTCCTATTATTGAACTTTCTCGTTCTATGTGCCAGGATATTCCTTCATGATGACAAGTTCTTCGTCCCAAAACACTCGCACATATTTACGAATATCCATCAAGAGCAGCAGGATTTAGCACAAAACCAGATACTAAATAAACGACTGACACTCAGCGATCGATGCATTCAGGCCACAAAATCAATGAGGAACTTACAATTGAAATTCAAACATCTGGATTTGATTATTGAACGTTTACAGCTGGACATTGCTGATAACCATACAGATCACATTGTGGATCCTGTAAAGTTGCTAATTTCCTCTTCTTAAAATGAGTGTAAGAAAGCACTTCGCTTCAACGGGATAAAAACCATTCTTTAAGATTTGAGCTATAAGTGTGCATTAAAAGGTAGATTTTAAAACTTAAGCGTGAATTCTCAGCACTTGAGTTAAAACGCTTCCTGGCAACAAGAAAAGATAAGAAGACGACTTTATATAATCAGTCCTAATGATAGTGATGGACGAAAATAGGCAATTCAAATACCTCTGGGTAAGCTAAACTAGCATTAAAAGTTTGGAATTTGGCAACAGTCCCCCAAACCAAAATGAGTGGATCTAAACCCAAAGACAATTGCAACTTAACTCGAAAACTATCAGTCGGGCATCACTAACAGCCACACAGGCCACAATGTAGATTATAACTTTGCATGCAATCAGAGCAGTCCCAATGGATCTTTATTGAGGCACATCGTGTTAATAAGGCAAGTAAATATGGAAGGGCGTAAAGTCTATAAGACATAGGAAAATTAGAAATAAGGACCGATATGTATAAAGATTATAAATGATAAGCGAACATTAGCCACATGGCCGCCTAATTTCACCTCAAGCGATAACGACCGATGACTATGTAGCCTGATCAAGCCAATGGCCACACAGCTCTCAGTTCGCCTTCCCCATTGGTCCCAACTGCTTACAAAAGTTTTTTAAAACTTGATTCAGCAAGGCTGCGAGCCTACCTCTAGAATGCCTGGAGCTTATATGAGAGGCAAATTCTGTACACGCGTTAGGCTGTCAGAATTCAAGTTTATAAAGTCAACTACTTGTCATACATCTGATATCAGTTGCTCAAGCCATAATGTGCGGCCAAAAAAAGGCATCAAAAAGGCCCAAGAGCAAAAGTTAGAGTTACGGCTGAGAATTAAAAAAAACCTAAGTCAGCATAATCACAGAAATCTTGAATGAGTCAGTTATTAATCGCTAAGCGAAACTCCAATTTTCACTACAGAACTCCACAACGGTTGGATTGCAAGGTCATTTAGTACGAGGTTAGCCAAGAATAAAAAATGGATGAAATTTAGCATGTAGAAAGCGAATGAAGGAGGGTTTAATAGAATCGCATTTGATGAGGAAAAAAACAGAGATATAAAAGTCTAGATGCTAATTTTAAGGAAATAAAACAAGTAAAATACCGCTGAATATGAAAATATGTGCAGCTGCCAATAATCAATTGATGCATAGCGTTAAAGGTGCGGAATCTAAATTTAAATTTCGCTATATGCCAGCGGCAGCATGCTTGTCTACTAAATTGAAATGACATAAATCCAATAGCAATTTCTCGACGCCTATATAGATTAACCAGCAAAAACGCAATTAACGACAATTCAAATCAACACCAAAAGATGTAAGGATAGAAAGCAAATGAAAACCGCAGCATGCAACTGGTAGTAAAGCTAAGCCTAAGTTGAGATCTCTAATCAAAATCAGGAAGTAGCATGCTAACATGCGTTCTAAATAGGAGAGGCTATGAAGAAATAGAAGGTAATCATGTGAAAGGCTTGATTAGAGAACCAAAGCAAAATTGGCGATTCAAGTGTGAATGAGACAATGTAAGAATCTATTACCGATTAGAGGCGATTTACCTTACATGTACATTCGTTTTCCTCGTCCGACTGCAGGGAATTAAAGGTTAAAAGAATTAAAGGTGATGAAAGTATGATTAAAGTATCGTAGTCTGAATCAATGAAAGACAGTGCACCAGGGCTTAGTAAAGTTCGTTGCCCACAACCTTAAAATATGTTACACGGTGTGTTAAACATAAATGCAAAATAAATGATTTGCTGTTTGGTTTTCCTGGCACTTTATTGGCACATGTTGAACAGACACACATACTGCTCAAGGACTGTAAGACTGGACAAAAATCATTACCAATTAACGTTAAAATCTACTAGGCGAGTGAACGGGCCTGATTAAAATTTACAAATCCGTATATAAACGCCTTCTTTGGCGACATCTAAAAACCAGTTCACAATAGGCTTCCTTCATCCTTAGAAATGACAAACCAGAAATAAACAAATCTTTGTAAATAACTGTATCATAGCCTTAGATAGCCGATTTTCACTTCAGCAGCTCAAAATAAACCAGCCATGACATCAGCAACATCATACTTAGCTAGAACTCGCCAGGTGTAATCTCAATCTACTATCAACCATTTTTTTTCAAATAAAAATACAAACTAGACTGACTTTGGCGTTCCAGTGTGGGGATTCAACCAGCGTCTTGAGAGGGGTGAGAGGAGATGCAGTAGGTATGGAAGTCCTTTCGCTCTCCGAATTTACGGCCTTTTGGCGAGATTTTGTTGGAGTAAATGAAGGCGGTGGCATCAAAGCATTGTCATCAGAGACTTTGAGGGAAGTTGGACGAGCTGGAGTCTGAAAAAAACCGGAACTTAAAATTCCGCGGACATAGATCCGAAGGAACACTAAAAAGACGTGCTAACCTTTTTAGAAGAACAGTTATTAATCCCATTAGAATGCGACGAATTTTTCTTAATATTTATTGGTGTACTGGTGGTAAATGTCTGTACATCCTCTGAAGCATCGTCAAAATAATGTCCATTTTCGCTATCAGCAGGAATTAGATTCTTCGAAAAAAAAAAAGGAAAAAGCAATGATTTTCAAGAAAGTCAATAAAAGAAGTAAAAATAATGACTCCATACGTACACAAGAGTCAACTAATTTGAGAGCTTTTAAGATGTCCTCACGAGTAACTTTCTCATTATTTTGAATTTTTGTTATTGGATTCTGAATCATATTAAATATCTCTGTTTGTGTTTCATCGCTTAGAGAAAGGGCAGAATCGATAAACTTTTTTGCACTTTGAGTCTGCATAGACCCAAGCATTACGAGGTACGCAGCCTAAATGAATTTACCAATGGATAATAAAAGGACGTTACGATTTCACACTCTGTAGAATCCTGAAATAATCCATCCATATTAATAATTTCGTGCACAGAAAAATTAAACAACTGTTCGATAAATGCTTGCAGTACATCCTTAGAAGACTGTCCTTCGGCCGAATAAAATTCACTAAATAAATAATTATATAAACAAAACCTAGCTAACCATTCGCGAAGAATATTGAGTATGCAGGTTTCGTCTAAAACCGATACGACCCTACCAACAACCGAAGTAATCCAATCATGTAAAACCCCCATTTTTAATGCAAGCACAGAACAAAAAATCTTAAAAGTGCACTTTAAATTTTCTAACCCGTATTCGAACCAGAAAAACAAAGATAAACAATTTAATTTCATTATAAGAGTTATTAGTCGTAATCCGATGAGTATTTTATTTTAAAAAATTGTTGCTTAAATAATTCTTTGTTTGATCATGTCTAAATTTATTTTTAATGTTACTATATATTCAGTCTACTTCTTTTAGATTGGAAGATTATGTAGAATGACTATATTTAACATTAAATTATAAGATTATCAATTGATTAATTTAACAACAAATAGCTTTGCATTACCATATTTGTATTTATCTTTATAAAAGGTCTGATAGTTGTCAAATAAACCAAAATTCGATCACAATTTCTTACTTGGGAAATAAAAATCGACTTTTATTCTCAGTGCTATGAACAGATATAATATCTTTCTTTATATACATGTGTGAAATTAACGTATTAGAAAAAATAACATAGTAGATTTTCAAAGAACAAAATAATGTAATATCGTTTGTGGTATTTCCCCCTAGTTATTTGAGTTTATAATAGATTTAATTTTATTATTTATACATGTACTTATTCTTTCTGAAATTTTCAATCAAAGCACTCATTTTTCTGGTTTTACTGAATGGCATTATATGGTATAAATCTAAGTGTGGCCAAATATTAGGCCCAGCCTTTAGAAAGTTTCGTTATTCATTTACCAAAACAAAAGACGCAGTGACGTCTGATTTGCTGTAGCTAACAGATGTCTATTAACACCTAACAATTAGAACTGATCGACTGGCGATAAGATCTCCACTTCAATGTCCACAGGCGGTCCCTCTGTGTTTGCGTGTTTGCATATAGATACCTAAGCAGATGTCAATCATCACGCCGAGACTCCGACGACGAGACATGACTGATGTCTAACGAAGGAATTTTTTTGTATATAAACCTAATTTACTTATAAATAAATTGGAGTAACTTGCCTGCCACCTCCGAACTGATCTGGCGACATGAGTGACTTGACTTATTTCAATTATTCTATTACAAGCATTAGCCACCATCTTTCAAAGTATTACCACATATTGGTTAATTGATCGACAAATCGACAGAGAAATCTAACGATCACCAGACTGACAAAAATGCTGAATTGCTGACCTGTCCCGCCAGCCATTATCGTCGGCCTCGTTCTCCCCTCCCCCCCCCCCTCCACATTAAGAAAATGGGGCAGACAGAGATTTGCCTTATCTACCAAGGCCACATTAGAGATGGGGATCAAATTTCCTGGGCGAGCTGGTACTTGGCATGCGATCGTGGCACACATCCCCCCAACAGCACCTTCTGTGACGAAGATATTTCACTGGTTTCACAAGCATATAAGCACTCAATCCTCTCATTCTTTAATTCGACTGTTTCTATGTCATCCTCTGATTAGTAAAGAATCAATCGCTCATCACAAAACATAAATACGGGCCATATTGGAACGGTGGAAGGTATTAGGTATGTAAAAGTATAAGTCACGTATTTTAAATTTGTTTTATTCAAGAAATATGAATCTGAAATTATTTTCTAAAAATTGAGTTTAAGAATTGTTGGAAATGAGCGTGAGGAGCCAATTGATCTAAGAGAGTATAGAGTTCTTGCTTGACTAACACCCTTTTAACCTCTTACAATCTTTATTATACAGCCGGATAGAGAGAAGAGAAATTGCTGGCTGAACAGCTTTGTTGAACAAAAGGAGAAAGCTAAGACTACTGTCTGAGAGAGGCAGATGGTGTGACATGAAGTATGGGTCCATAGAGGGGACAATTGTGATTAAGAATTGCGCATAAACTTATTAGATCAAACGACCGCAAACCCCAGATTAAACTGACTCATCGAGTGTACAACATCAAATGTCCTATATTTGGTGCAGTTCGGGTCACTTGATCTAGGGCCATGAATGGTACAGTGTTTCAATTATCGACCGAGAAAGTAACTTCGGGCTAACTCATTATGGAAAATATTCAGGATAAAGAAGATGAAAATTATAAACGGAGAAAAATTTAAGAAACGTGCTCGATATAACTACGCTCCATCTTGATAGCAGACGGCAGAGAGAGTTTTATGAATGAATAAAAAGTAAGGATAAAGAGAAAGACGAGAAAGGGTAGAAAATTAATTGGATTTGACTTGCTGGAGTTAGATAACAATCAACGGTTTGCAGCTAACAAATTACGACAACAATACCAGTCACCAATTCGTAGCTGTTTGAGTAAGAGCTAACAACAATNGTGAAGCAGAACACCAAGAGTTGAGTAGACCAAACATGTATTCAAGGAAGCCACAATGAGTAACAGAGAGGGGGGGAGAAAGAGGGAGAGCAGCGTGCTGGGGAAGAGAGGAGATGAACAGGACGTGTAGGAGTCCACACTGACCAGTGTGTGTTGTCTGGAAAAACAAGAGTAGCTTTATATGATCACTTGGGTAAGGCCACACCAGAGCATGAGCGCAGATGTGCTTTTTATGTGAAGCGAGGCGGTTATAGAAAAGAGAGGAAATCGATGGACGCGTTTAGACATGTCAGACAGATAGAGGCTATGTGTCATAGGGGCATAAATGAGGTCGCTCCAACTTCGTGGGTGGAAAAACGGAGGTATTATCGTGGAGAATGCGAATGAAAGGTAATTCTGGAAAATGCATAGAGGGTTATCCTTCAGACTAAATTTGGGTTTTATAGAAATGGATGAAACGAAGTTCCATCGGGATCTGAAGACAGATAATTGGGCGTATAGGTATCATAGGGTTTCATGAAAAATGCAACATCAGTAACAAAAACAAATTTTACATATAATGGAAATGAAAAGGGGTAAAAGAATTGAGATCTCTTAAAGTGAACGTAAGGAAAATTCAATGAAACAGACTTTATACACCAAAATACACAAGGGTTTGACCATAATCAAAGATCATCGAAAATAGTACTCCAAATATGAAAAATCGAATTTTCTTTTAATTTAAAAGTGAATAAGATGACGAATTGTGGAGCAATGAGCAGAAAGTACGCAAATTTCACTGATATATTGGTTCTCTGGCGGCGTCATTCTCAATACAACAGTTCTTCTGGACCATTTCCCAAACTCGGAATATTTGAAGGGCGTACTGTTACCCCAAAATGATCTTTCATCTAAATTTTTCCCATTGGTCGTTAGTGAAGGAAACTTTGATGCTTTATGCTTAGAAACTGTAAAATCAGAGGAAACTAATAGGCATAATAATGAACTGATAGAAATAGTGTTGCAAGTGTAAGCGTGAAGCGGTATATCTTACGAAATATAATGAACCGGTTCACATAAGTGGACTTAGTGGGTACGAATTCAACTTCATCACTTTCTGACTCATTGTCTCGTGGCAGTGGTGGTGCGATTTCTCTTCTTTACCTCAATACACTTCTCCACGTCAGTTTCTTGTGATTCTCCTTTAAATTGTTACCAAAATTATGACATAATGAATGAAGCAGCCGCCAATTTTAAGATGTGATGATAAAAAGAAAGTGAATATAAATTTCTTGAGATTGAAGTTGAGATGAACTTGACCTTGATAGAACTGCTAGTGGTTAGGAAGTGTGACTGATTGAATCGTAGTGTTTCAAACCTACTCAAGACTTCCTGTTGTAATCGGCCCATGCATTTCACGAATTAGATAGATTTGATAAGTTCTTCGAACTTTGAACATTCCCAATAGAGAAGAAACGAATTTTTTAAGCCATAGATCGAGAAAGTATGACAAATGATTCATATTTTTAAACATGAGAAAATCGATGGCATTTTTCACAAAATAAATTAAATTGAAGAAGTAAATAATAGTAAAGAATTTTTTAATACGAGAAAAACTCCATGCAACTGGAGTAAATGAATTGCAGAATATAAATTCGTTAACTGATGAAAGAAGAAGTTTTTTAAACAGACAAATCCTTTGCGCTCCTGAAAGTGGATGAAAGAAGGTATGACTAAGGCATCAACTTTGAAAGTGTGTACATGTACAGAACTGACAGGATTTGCATGTCCTCTTGCCTTTGCCGTTCATCTCCTCCTTTACATTTTCAACTTTGGGAGATTCTATTTTGTTGTTGGAATTGGGAATAGCGAATCTCAAAATTCATCGTATATTGACTACACATCGCCAGAGAAGTAGACCAAACCGATTTGGATTCTGCTTGATGGAGGAAACTTTGGCAATTGTCCATTGAAAGTGAGGCGAATTCAATCACCCCGAGTACCATAACCGCTAACCATTTTCCTCTATTTATCATATTTTATCAATGAAATCTTTGCTAATCCCATCCACCCGCTTGTGGCTTTTCGCATAACAACTCACAAAGAACTAAAACCAAATAGCGCCTCTGAGCCTATCTTATTTCTTCTGTTTCTTACAACCTGAGTTGTCCCCGACCAGCGATGACTCTTATTCCCTTCTCTTAAAATTTCCTTTACCTTCTACTCTTACTTCTTCCCTCTCATTCCACAACATTTGTCAAATTCATAATTGACCAATTCAGCTCTGCATACTCGCATTTGGGAAAGCCCATTATATCTTGTCAGTCTGTAGGAAAATCATCGGGTTTGTCGAGCACTTAAAGTGGCTCCGTCGCTAGGAGTAAAGATCCTTAGAAATGAAATGGAGAGACCAGGTTTTGTTATTTAATTAAGTTGGATCATCTCTAATTTTATGTTGCTCAGATGGTAAACCATTTTGACCAATAAGGTTTATGACTTTTATTTTGTTCTGTATATATTTATTAAGATTTTCTATAGTTGAAAGCCTGTTGATTTTAACTTGATTGAGCTGAACTTTTTTACTCCAGCTCAACCGCCCAAAAAACGAAATAATTAATTTTTACTAAATTTAATCAGTAGCAATGCATTCTGTAATTAGGGCGATTTTTCTACTAATTTTTATTATTAAGAGAATCTTTGATCAATTACCGAATTAATATTTCTTCATATCACCTTGAAATCATTCACAAAGTGGCATCTATATCTTTTTTAAATGACCACTGAAAGCATATGCTACAACCGAAAATTTGCACTCACGTTAAAGTAACAATGAGAGTTTGATATCCCATGTGGGTAGACTTAAAAAAAACAAATAAATTATTTTCATTCGCAGAAAGTAGAATTTATTAGATTTGTCGGAAGAATAAAATGAATAGTGATAATCTTCAAATCATTCACGATTAATTCATAATAACACCAACCTCCAATCTGTTATGATAAGGGATGCTAGAAATGACGGGAGGTCGAATTCAAGGCCAATAAAGATAAGTGTAAATGAGGTTCTATTTTAAAATACATATTTAAAAACTTTCCAATTCAATAAGTAAATACTTAACTTTAGGCATATGAATTGCGTTACTTGAATTTTAGAATGGTACGTTTGTGGAATTGAATATTTGCTGCAACATAAATTTTTTGTCTTTAGTTATTTGAAAGACACCATTTAATGTAATTTGTTAATTAGCACTGATCCCAATTGACACAGACTCTCTCATTTTGCACTCTAGTTAACTCTCTTTATTCAATATGTACTGCTGTCAATGACCTGTTTAACGGGTTTTTTGAGCTTCTTTATATTGTTCATCGGCATTTTTGAGTAGATTAAATCAGCTACTCCTCAAAAGTCACACATGTAAGAAATGTTTGATTTAAATTTGTCAAAGAGTGAGATTTGATATCATCATTCGTGATGATAATAACATATATTACAAAAATATTTGCACACTTTAATCTATAAATTTTGAAACATCTATCTCATTTACAATGCAAATCGTCAAATTTAGATGCATCTTTAGTCCTTTAGTCTTAAACACACTCTAAAATATAGTTCATTATTACTATTGAATAATAAATTTTCGTCTTCTGGTTTGAATACATTTAATATTCAACTCCATAAACTGCGATACCGTAATCAATTTTACAAATGAAACTGGTTTTGTGTTTCGACTCTTAAAAAAGACATTTTTCAAAGTGACTTCCTTTGTTTGTGTATATTTGATCACTAAATTACTCATGTTTTTGAGCCGCCTTGAATTAATTTGATAGACTTATAGACAATACCTTCAATACCGTTAAAGAATTCCGAAAATTAGTATATATAATTTGCTGCAAGTCAGAAATTATTCCCATTAGTAACATTTGATATTGCTAAATCCTATGCGTAAGATGAGAGATATCGACACAGTCAAATGCAAACCTATTACGGAAGGTCAATTATACTGTGAGGGTGTGCTTTGCATGATTGATAAGATTTCTTAATCTCTCTTACGGTGAAAATTTCGTACAAAATCTAGGGAGATTAGAGTATTAGTTGATTTTGAATAGTCGTCTTCCAAGATTGCAACATCCTTGTTGAAATTTCATTAATTTTCCAAAAAATAGACGGATCATTCGAAACTTTATATGTTCTGTAGAATCATTGCTGCTATAGAGGGTTGCGTCAATCCAATTTCTTGAAAGCAATCAGGATGCTATTAAAGAATAATAAGCAATAATAGTTTAAAATTTTCGAAAGGTCATTACTGGTCTCCTAGGCGTGTCATCAGCAAATTGTAAATCGACATTGATAACCCATGCCCGTTACTAAAGTTAGACTTTAAATAATTGAAAATTTCAAGAATGTCACGTCTTTAATTTTATTATATATGGGTGTCAAGTGTGCACTGTTACAAATTAGAAAATAATATTTTTCCCAAAATAATACTAATATGTAAGATTCTCTATTTTCCACCCTTTAATTCCAGGTTCTTTTAATTCCCTTTAATTCAAACGAATTTATTTAAATTGCGGTTATAAGTGGAGCATAATATAAATCAAACGTTTTGTATACATTTTCGTTAGGTGTTACTCCAGTAAAAAAGTCATATCTGACACAATTTTAATTTATATAAAATCGTGGCATTTTGGGAAAAAACAGTCAATCAAGTATAGCCAATTAAAATAAACTCACTTCTAAACTGAGCAACCAAGATATAAAAACTGAGAAAACGGCAAGATGATTAATTAGATAATTACTTCGAATGCATCTCCAAATAAAATTAGGCAAACTACTTCTATCGGTGTAAACAAATTATGCAAAGATTTAAGAAAAAATTAAGTGATTTTCTAAGTAATTACTTTTCTTTATAAAGGTTTTTTTGTGAGCGTAGTTATTTTTAACATTTAATATGTTTTGTTTAAACGGTTCGAATAAGCAACAACTGATAAAAGCGCCGGATTTGCTGTGCTTTTATTTTGCGTACTTTTCGCTGCGACTGTATGAAGTCGATGTTGACCTATAGGAGTTTTCCTAGACTATTTTCGCAGATCCTCTCTGCTAGAGCAATTCATGGACTGCGTGAGCCAACATGCCCCACTCCAAATAGGGTTCCAAAAGCTGTTACGGACCCCAATGAACTTTTCAAAGATCTTAAAAGTGGCCAAAATGTTTTCATCCAGGGTGGCGCAATGACACCGACTCATTTAGTCAAATATCTTTATCAGTACGCTATCGATAAGGATTTAAAAAAGCTTAAAACCGTGCATATTCATACGGAAGGGGAGTTCCCTGTAAATAATGAAGATGTGAAGGAACGATTCCGCAGTGTGTCACTGTTCACTGGTAAGAATATTTTTTGACTTTTTAAGCATTCATATTTAGGTGGTAACTGTCGTAAGGCTATTGAATCCGGCCAGGGTGATTATGTTCCCATTTTCTTGCATGAAATTCCAAAAATCTTCCGCAAGAAAATATTTCCTCTTCATTACGCCTTAATTAATGTTTCTCCTCCGGATCTGCATGGCTTTTGTTCCATTGGATGCAGCGTCGATGTAACAAGAAGTGCTTTGGAAGCTGCTGATGTAATCATTGCTCAAATAAACCCCCATGTTCCCCTTTGCAACGGTGATGCTGAGATTCATGTTAGTAATATTGATTACACTATTGATGGTCCTATGCCCCTGCATGAGATGCCTGTCAGGCAGAGTTCGGCTGAAGAAAAGAAGATTGCTGAATTCATTGCTAATGAACTAGTAGCTGATGGTGCAACCTTGCAAACAGGCATTGGGTCTATTCCCGATTCCGTTCTCAGTCTCTTGGTTAAACACAAAGACCTCGGTGTCCACACTGAACTCTTTTCTGATGGACTAGTCGATCTCTTCCAATCCGGTGCTGTGACAAATGCCAAGAAGAAGCACTTCCCTGGGAAAATTGTTTCCAGTTTCGTTATTGGTACTAAGAAATCATTTGATTTCGTCAACGACAACAAGGGCCTTGATATGCGTGACATCGCTTGGACGAATAATCCCATTGTCATCTCTCAAAATCCCCGTCCCACTGCTATCAACTCTTGTATTGAGATTGATATCACAGGTCAAATCGTTTCCGATTCGATTGGGTCAAGAATTTACTCTGGTTTTGGTGGTCAGGTTGACTTTTTGCGGGGTGCTGCTATAGCGACCGATGGCCTTGGTGTTCCTATTGTTGCTCTACAATCTGCCACCAAGAAAGGACAATCAAAGATCGTCCCTTATCTCCAAAAAGGCGCAGGCGTTGTAACTACCAGAGCTCACGCTCATTACGTAGTCACCGAGTACGGTATCGCGTATCTTTTCGGAAAATCTATTCGTCAAAGAGCATATGATTTAATTCGCATTGCTCATCCCAATCACCGGTAAGTCAGATTTTATCTCTTTCCATCTAATTCGTCTTTCCTGACTTTAATTTTACGTTTTTGATTTTAGCGAACAACTTGAAAAAGATGCATTTGAAAGGTTGAAGGTTATGCCTTCTGCTGATTAAGCTGTTGTCGGCATCTATCCAACTCAGGGATAATCTATATTTAGATGTAATCTTTAGCTCATTGTATTTGGACGACTTTAGTAAATCAATAAATTTTGGATTAAAATTGAGTTGCCTTGGTCTTAAATGGCTTTTTTGATAGTGTACGTTAAGAAGTTTTGGAAAGTTAAAATTAGATATGCATGATATGATAGTAAGGACAGTTTGTTGCTGTTTGTAAAATGTTTTCCATTTAAATGGGCTTATCTATGATCAATATCTCACCACTTTGAAAGTTCTAGAAGGGAAAGAACATACAAAAAGTCATATAGATGATTTCGTCTCTTTGTCCTAATATTCTGTAGTATCACTTTACATTCGTTTAAATGTTTGTTAAGCTTATTCTCGTGAGATAACCTAACGCAAGGTGTATAGTTTCAATTTGGTGATTTTCCTGCCAAGATGGCTATCTCCAGAGTCAATACATTCTGAAGATACCCGTTGATGATGTTGTTTATGTCAAGAGACTGTTGTAAATTCGTCCAGCATGATTTCTATACAGGTTAACATTTCCTTACATTTTCACTTCTATGCCAACGTTAAAATTTAGGGAACAGCATAGCACGCTGAATTACCAGAGCATTTATCAGTTTTCTGCCTGCGTGCACACACAGCTTAGTCACCGTGTTTGACCTCTGCATTTGACCTTACGCCTGGTGTAGATTTAAGTTCCTGGTAGATTTATGTGTCTAACCTTAATGGTCCATAAATATGCATTTAAAAATTTGAGCCTTTTGGAGTCAAAATGAGAACGAATATTTAAATATCTAGAATCCGTACTGCTATTATTAGTAAATCCAACTAGCAATTAACGCAACCGTACTATAAAAGTCTATGAACTGTTGAGTTCAAATAGAGGACAATTACTTACGATTATTTATTATTAAGTACATTGTGAAATTTGAAGCGAAGAATTTTCGAGAGATACTTTTTCCAATTATATCAATCTCGCTGAGGAGAAGACATCTGAAAGCATTTATATATGACGACGTAGATAAACACTTTGGGATGGTGGCCTTTTGAACTGTGTTGGATTGCGGCTTTGCGTTATAGTCCCGGTAGATACAGCTTTTTAAGCAGTGATTAACCTTTGATGTAAAACATGACCTTATTTTCCGAGAAACCGGAAATGTCAAGCGTAATGTAAGAAAAATCCTCTCAGCAGCTATACAAAAGTAGAAAAATTGCTTTATAAAGTATATCAGATTACCAAACTTTAAATTCAATGAGGCTATCAAACTACTCGAAAGAAACTCGCAAGCTTCATCTCCCATGCACTGGATTCTTGATTACTCGATTTTTTCGCTAGCACGTAGCCATGTAATACTATCTGTGAATAACATATCGCTGCAATTATCGGCTAACCAGGCAGCGAATCCTTTATCATAAATCCAATCTTATATAAGTAAATTAATTTATTTATAAAAAACGTCTATTGAACCAAAAGTTTTCTTTCCTCTTCCTTGAGTCTCAGCAGCTGTGGCTTTAATAAATGACAATTAAGTAGTTATAAAAGAATTCTCTAAGTTAAGGGAAAGCGTATTGATTTAAGATCGTAACCATTCAACTCTCGGTAAACATCAGAAAAGACTTGTTTGGTTTTATCTTTCGTAATACGCATGCAAAACTATTTATGGCATTGTGTATTCAGAGTAAAAGAACGTTGGAAGTTAATACAATTAGAGGACGAATTAATTGAAAAAACTTGCGACCCAAAAGAACAGCATTTTGACAAAACACTTACAAAGCTATAACATTCAAATTCATTCTGAATTATATAAACCAGCAGAAGAAATAACTGAAGATGCAAACATTAGGAATAGGAAGCACAATAACGTTAGGTCTATCGGATCGAATGTTTGATATAAGTCAAGTCACTCATGTCGCCAGATCAGTCCAGAGGTGGCAGGCGAGCCACTACAATTTATTAATGAGTAAATTGGGATTATATTCAAAATATTTCTTCGTTAGACATCAGTCATGTCTCGTCTTCGGTGTTTCGGCGTGATGATCGACATTCGTATAGGTATCTATATGCAAAAACGCAAACACAGAGGGACTGCCTGTGGACATTGAAGTGGAGATCTTATCGCCAGTCGATCATTTCTAATCGTCAGGTGTTGATAGACATCTGCCGGCTATAGCGGGAAGAGGAAGGCACAATTTGACATGTTACATCATCGACAATCTACCTAGACTTTTCTCCGACACTACAATATTCTCCTTATCTCTAACACTTCGGCGGGGAGATTTTGGGATTCGACTCTATTGTAAAAATCAACCATTTTACTTTCTTCTATAAGATACAACTAAAAGATGAGGTATAAATAATTATTCACGTGTAATTTTTAAGTAATACGTATAGCTTTGAGTTTTGCATGGCAGTTTCGACAGTCCTGGCATCGATCTGATTCTGCATTTTTGTAATGATAAATGTTTCATTCCACACGATATAGCACTTTTAATTTCGGATTTGAATATATCCCATTTAGACATCAATTCTTCTTTCAAAGTAATAACACTTTCCACTGGAGACACTTGAAAAGAAGTGTTAATATGAAAATAATAAGTCTTGACTATTTTGACATCAGTACGGAAATGCTTTATATTCGACAGTTCTCCAGACATTAAGGTTTCTTCTGATGTAGAAGCAACACTTTCACCTAAAGGCATTTATTTGAAGTATGACAAGGAGCATATTTCATTATCAGTAAGTCTGACATATTTTATAAGCAACCATGTCTGAGGTTCCACCTCAGAAATCACGATCTCTTCATAGGAAATACAAAAATCAATATTAAACAAGGATCGTGACCATGTAAGTTATGATCTGCTCTTCTCTGAAGGATACCATAAACGGCTCGAAGTTTCCCAAAGAAATCGCACCCGTTACAAACACAGTCCGATATCACCAGAATACACAATGACCCTAACGTTTCATATCAAAAGATCGATTTACATTAAGCGTCATCTACAATCAAAATGTAAATAAATTAGTCCAAACAAAAGGGAATTAAAAGAAGCAGACCTTAATTGAGGAAAATAAAGAATTTTATCTCGAAGAATAATTTATGGGGCAAATATTATTTTCCTATATGTAGTAGTATGACTGCTCCTGAGAACTTTATTTAGGTTTAATTTTCCAAATTGTAGTGCTTTTTCTGTCTGCAATCTAACCGTGCTGATTATTTTGCTATAAATTCATAAGTGGCATTGCATTTATACTGTTTTAATATCATGAAAGTAACCAGATTGAAGATTATAAATTTGATGCATTTTGGTGAAGCTCTAAAAAAATGTGCTTCACCTATTGACGGCTCTTATCAATACTTTAATACATAAAATATCCGTTGTCAATTTTTAAAATTATTGACCTGCTCAATCTATACTCTAAAGAAGTTAACATGAGGTTAATGTAAAATCGCTTACTCCCATTTAGATAAAGCTGACAAATATTTACCATATTCAATATTAGTATTAATAATACAATTACTAAATGTTGTGAATTATTTTTCGGCAAATTCAGACGTAAGAACGGTAACAATATAAAAATTGTCGGTTCAACGTTTATTTCAATGTGCATTCTAATTAACGTGAAAGGTAACATTATCAGCGTTTACTGTCTTCATCTTATTCCCATAAATGCTTAATTTATGAATTTCAAATAATGAGAAAATTGCAATTCTAATTGAGGAACGTGTGCGCATAAGACAGGAGAGGTCGGAGTAATTTGAATGATTTCCTAAGAAATTTTGTTTAAATGCTAGTCAGAATATTATGTGACAAACATTACTAAGACTGAACTCTATAGGTAAAATTTGGGAAAATTCAGTTGGATCCAAAGTGCTGCCTTCATTTCCATGAATGCATGACTTATTAATATATTTTATTTGCATTTTTTTGTTTCGGCAGACTTATGCAAAATTTACATGTTAATGAAATTGATATTAATATTTGTATTTTGTTGAGCATCTCAAATAATGAGCTGTGGTATTTTCAGTTGACATGTAATTATAACGAGGTTTAATGAATTCTAATATATACTGAAGTATATTTATTTAAATTCATTCTCATAAATCGATTAAATAATCAATAACAAGAATTAATATGCAAAAATGATATTCTTAATTTTACACTTAAGAGATGCACAGTACATGAGAGACCTTGAATAAACACAGGGACCTTAATCTCGTAGATTAAATACCAAAATATTTTACGAAAAATTTATTTATAATTAACTTTAAAAAATAAAATGTAAAAAATGTTTTGCAATAATTTTAATGTAAAATTTTAAGTAATGAGCAATCGTAAATTGAATTTTGTTTACGTCAACCACTTTCCATCTCAAGGATTTTGGAACATTTTTTAATAATTTCTCCATTGATCAACCCTTTATTTTGTACCGTGCATTTTTTTTGAAAAAAAGAGTATCGTGTATAGCGCCAATTATATCAGATCAATTTTGATGTATGTTTGTTACTGCATTGGCCTGTGGGGTATCAATTGACTTCCATTTTGGGACGTCTGGAGAAGATATAAATAAATTCAAATATATTTTTGAACTCTTTTCCAATCAAAAATTTGATTAAAAGCGTAAAATATGCCTAATACAGCAAACTCGTCGTATTCCAATTTGAAGTCATCCAGCAAATTGCTTCAAGTACAAATTGAAATGCTTGATTCTACCCGCCAGCATTTTCAACTATCCGTGAGTTCTTGTGCTATTATGCATGTTATTTGACCTTGTTTTTTTTTATATTCCCTTACATTTTCTCTCGTTTTTTATTATTTTAGTCGCGGTCTTCTGGACAGGATCTGTACCTGTCTTTAATGGATCGTTTGGGCGTTCTGGAGGCGGATTATTTTGATCTCGAATATATAAACAAGGATGGCTATACTGTAGGTCTGTTTATTATAGTGTTATTTTTTTCTAGTGTTGGCTGGATCACCTCAAACCTCTTTGTAAACAACACAATGCTGAAAAGGAGTACATATTTGTCTTTTGCGTCAAATTTTATGCGCCACATCCTAATCTCCTGGAGGATGAATACACCCGGTATCTGTTTTCTCTTCAAATCAAGCGTGATCTTTATCGTGGTCAGCTGCAATGTAGTGAAAATACTGCTGCTCTTCTTGCTGCTTTCATTGTTCAAGGTATTTTCAACTGCTTTTGTTACAAGTGATATGATTCGTTATTTGTTCGTCTTGTGTAGTGATAAATTATTCATCATCATGCTATTCCCCGGTGATATTCATAATAAATGAATCGAAGACTCGAAATTGTTGATATTTAGAATACGAGGCAGTTGTTTTTCCGTGTCATTACTTCAGTATCCAGGCATCTCATTATAAAAATTGCGTCATTAAATATAAGAGCTTTGACATTTTTGGACACAATTATTCACAAATAGATTTCTGCTTATTGAAAGGCGCTTTTCACTATCATAAAGATTTGCATATGCTAGACATCAATCAGTTTAACTATAAACTACGTATTTCTCATTAAAGAATTACTTATCTAAAGATTTCAAAGTGTATCCACTTTTGCTCCTTTTACTGGAAAAAAATATAAAGGAGGATTTGATTCAAAGGAACTGGACTTCAGTCTGCTCAGTCCAAAGAATATTCGCCAATTCAGTTATTTATTATGTTAAACCGTATGTTACCCTCAACATTGAATACATACCACCTTTACGATCTTTAAGGCAAATATCACAATTGGGGATGAAATTGTGCTATATGACACTTCAACCACCTTTGTAAGACTTGAAGTTTCCAATAAATGAGCACTTGAAGGTGTTTTGCTTGTGAAATAGCGTTCTTTAACCATGTAAATGCCTTATTTTTATTCTGTGAACGTTCCCATACAACTTTTAATGTTACATTTCACTGTTCTCGCGCGAATTCATTCGCAATGGGATTTCATATTTAAAGAGACTGAAATCGACTTTATTGAGTATTTTAAACGAAAATTAATCTTAGCAGCTTGAATGATTAACCCTAACCATGACTTTATTATTTACATCCACTTACGACTACCTGGTGGTTCAAAAATGTTAGAGTTTTCATTGCTGCCTAGTGGAGGAGTTTTTTAGTTGATCTTTCCCAGAGAATCTGTTGAGTAAGCTTCTCACGTGTCATGGTTCTGTGGGAGCGTAGTTCTAAGATTAGCCTTCTCGTAATATTCAGGAGTTTTAAGATTTTCTCTCACTGCAATTATGCAAATTTCGAAGTCCTATTTTGACTAATATTAACTAATACTCTTGTTTGACGCAACCATTCTCTGGATATGCGTAGCCGGGGTTCGAACCCATGACTTTTGACTTGACAGATATGTACGTCGGTCGGCGCTTATCAAGTGAAACTATTTAACTGCACGTATACTAGGTGACGGAAATCAAGGAATCTCTTGAATGTAAGCCTTATCAGCTTTTCTGCTTTTTAAGATATATTTCACTTTCTTGTTATTTCTTCATATGCATTGCGATTAATGTGTTTGCCTATGCAACCCGAGTCATTGATTCAGTCACCTATTAGAAGGATAAATCGCACTTCTCAATGACTATAAAAAGAAGGGTAAAAGTGTGTCATAAGTTTCATCATGGTCAATCGGAAATTAGCTTTGTTTAATACAGTTCTATTTCATGGACTCTATGAAGGTAATAAACTTTTGTTTTGTTTTATTGGTTGGTTTTCTATTACAAGAACCCAAGACCCCCTCGAGATGGCCAATGCATATCCATATCATTGCTCTTAGCATTTCAACTGTTTAGAATACGAACAAAGCTGGCATCAATTAAGCCATGGTTCATTGTTTTACCTCCAATCATATGAAAAGGCTTCCATAATCATAAAGTGGTGCACTTTTATCTTCTATCCCTCTTATTCTCATGGTCTGAGTTATTAATATCTTACTGGGAACGTATTCTTATATCAAATAGCTAAGTTGGTTTATTCATTTACCAGTTGTTACTATTAATAACAGTAATACGAAAAATTTTACAAAAGTCCACGTTTCAAAAGTCAAATTTCAATTTTTATTCCCTGGCTTACTGCAAATGCTTGTATATGATGTTCATTACTTATTGACCGGTATTTTTAATCAAAAGGGGTCGGTTTTACCACCTCAACTTTATTCTGCCAATGTTTTTACATGCTCTTCAGTAGCTTACCGTCTTAGCACAACAGAGATGGGATAGCTAAACATTTTAAGTTATCAGAGGTCCGTTAGTTACCTTCACTCAAGACGAATAAGTCATAAATCACTGCCTGAACTTCGTCGGGTATAATTCAGACCGGTCAAAGATTCCAGTCAGATGCCGGCTTTATAATTGATGTTATTTTATCAAATAGCCAACTTGCTTATTTTCCCCCTTTTCAATCAATCAGCTGAAATCGGTGACTTTTTGGAGGACACATTTCTCGATCATGCCTACCTCGCCGGTCTGAAATTGGTTCCCTCTGCAACTCCAGAATTCCTGGACAAAGTTATGGAGTGTCATCGAAGCCTCATGTAAGTTTTATTCTAGTATCCACTACCTAATATCTCAAATTCAGTAGTAAGTTTAGCACTATTTCTTTTATAATTCAGTGGTCAGACGCCAACTGATGCCGATTCTAGTCTATTGGATACAGCTAGAAAGGTCGAGATGTATGGAATTAGACTTAAACCTGTTAGGGTAAGTTCATTCTTATTTATAAATCAATGATGCAATTTTGATTTTTATATGATATAAATACCTGTAAGAGTTCAAAAAAGGAAATTTAGATTACTCCTTTGACTTTTTCCTTCTATTTACCTTCATTTCCCATCCCTTTATCTTAATCATTGATTAGATTTCATTCCGGTCTCCTATTTCAAAGGGGAACTCTTGACTTGTGTCGTACATATGGCCAGACTTATTCCCTCGTTAGTATTTGGCCTTCTTCCCTGAGACTGCTTCTGTCGTCCATGTAGGTAGGATGCATAGGAAGGGGAACTGCCTAATTGCCTTAATATATCCCGGCCAACACTCACTATGAGGCTCTAGGTAAATATCCACGTTCGTTTCCGATATATTATCTTTAAGTTATCTCTCACCTATACCCGTCTCCATTAATGATACGATTAAAATGCGCCTGTCCGTTATAATAAGCCTGAGTTTTTACTCAAGATTCACTCAGATTAAATTTAGAGTAGAGTGATGTGTAACACGCTAGGCAAATATCTACTTTCCGTTTCAGAGATCACACACCACCGGGGGTTCTAGAAAGAAATTCCTGTTCCAATCATTTTTATATTGGCACTAATTTGTCTCTTTGATTCACTGGCTGTTCAATACATTCATTTCAATATTTTCCTTTTTTTCTTTGGATCAGCAATTTCAAATCACAAAATATGGTCAAATCAATCATATTGATTATGAGTCATCTTTATTATTATTATTTTCCATATTCAGTACTGATTTGGAAGTTTTTGAACTTTCACTTTCAGCTGTTAACACGGGAATTAATACGGGCTCATTTATTTATATAATTGCCATATGTTATATCAGTGTACTGTTTTAATTACTAGTTGAGGTATCCCTATTATACTAATTATATATTTAAGAAATTTTTTTAGGGTTCTACACTTGTTGCATATAGCTCAAGATTTTGCACTTTACTGAAGTTTAAGAATATATCTGACATTTTCAATCTCGTCTATGGCCCTCATGGAAGTTATGTACTATAAGGCTTGTTCAAGAATTGATTGCAGTCTTTTAGTCAACTTTTTACCGAACAATTTTTTAATCTCTAATTGAGAAGTTTCCAAAACGGTAAATTTAAGTCTAATTATTATCAAGTCAAAGTTATTGACTCCATGGGAATATGGGTAGCTGTTAGGAGAAAAGAGAATGAAATTTCGAAATTTTATTGTTGTTTCTTTCAACCTATTTTGAGCTCTTCCAGACTGTTCAGGTGGGACTAAATTAGAAGGCTAATTCTTGACGAATAAAGTTTACCTTTCATGTATTTTCTTAATAAAAAATTTCACGTGTTAGTTCTAATGCATTTGATAACAGAAGAAAACGTGCGCAAATTTTTTAGGAACAGGTGGGACGGCCTTTACCATATTCACACATGCAGAGCGCTTAACTCTTCACAGTACTACCCACCTTAAAAATCAAACTGATAAGCTCTATAT
>CAADRB010000039.1:964402-1114044 GCA_900708905.1 Hymenolepis diminuta | reverse complement strand
ATATATGGTTAGGTAACAACTATAGGGAAAATAAAGAAAAGGGGAAATTCTATGAATGCAGAGTTGCGATTAATAGTGAGTCAATAACGGCCGATATCTCTAGCTTCATTACCACTACTGAACACAATTGAGTAAGATACCGTCACGAAATTATTTAATTTACTCTCCCACTTGAAAACCATATAATACACAGCCACCGCCAGGAAGCGTGAATTCGCTGGCGCGCGCAAATGCTTCTGATTGAAATTTGCGGAAGGCGTGGGGAGGGAATTATTTCACACCACCATCCCACCATCACAGAATATGTCGCCAACGTCCCCATAAAAAGTGCGGCTTTTAAACGCTTTCTCGCTCGAACTGAGAGCGGCGCTGCCCTATGCCAGCTATATCACAAGCACGAACGCGTATCATTTAATGCACAGTCCAAAAAGTAGAAGAAATGTGCTCAGGAATAGTTACACTTTGCACTCCATCAGCATTAGCTCGAAACTACTTCTCTCAGATTTAAATGCAACTTTACGGTTATAATTGTTAGGCAAAGAGAGTAACATCGCTCGAAGTCTGTCCTATTTCTCCTCCATAACCTGCAATTATCAGAAATAATTTTATTATTCAGCATCTATGGAGTAGTTTTATTAACACTTTCCATTACTAACTGCAGTGTTCGTAGTATTAGGATGATTATCGAAAGCGTAGATTGCTCAAATGGAGTTTTAGTTATTTGGTCCCTTTGTACTGATGATACATGGCTTTCAGTAAATGTCTAGTGTAGAAAGGAAATGGGCAAATCGAAGAGTTTTAAATTTTAAATAAGTCAAGATCTCTTTTTGTCCTTAAAACTTTATTCCTGAAAATTTGACACTATTTCGCTTTAATTCAGCTTTTAAGGCAGTGGACACCTGTTATCAAGGGGGAGGAGGTTGCATTCATTTTCTAAATCTTGCATTTCATAATCCAGTTCAAATTCATCTGATCGTAAAAGAAAGTGTACACTCGAATTGACCAATTTTGAAAGATTGGCAATGGTACACCTTTTTCCTTATAGTTACAAAGGTGTTAGTTAGTACAAGCTAACGATTTTTTTTTCTGATGGCCATGACTGATAAGCGACCACTGTGATAATAGCTGGACATGTCAATCAAAGAGAGTGCCATTAGTAAATGGCAGGCAACAGCGACCTCAATGTAAATATCTTTCTTCTCTTAAGAAGTTTCGTTTCAATTCACTATAACAGTTATATACCTTTTCATATGGACCACAAATAAACTGAATATTATTACCTCATTTTATCACGAAAGTAGCTTCTTGCGCGAATACGCAGAAGAGTCTTTAGAAGGGGGCTATCAAGGAGGTATCTTAATTTACCTCCTAGCAATTCACCTTCTAATTTTCTCATTTTCACTATCACAGCAGGATAGAGAGGGAAGACCGTTGCAACCTGCAAGGTTTATTAGCAGAAATCTTCGTGAAGAGAAGAGAGCAGACTAAAGATAGGCGTTGTGGTCAGGTGGAAGCGGTAATTGCTAAGGTTAAGTTCATCGAATGGGATGTGGGTTTACAACGATGTATAATGAGGAATTGTCATGAGACGTGTTAAGGAGTCAGTTAATCCTTTTAAAATTATTGGTAACTCTCACAAAAGTATTTCGTTAGGACGAGAGTAAGCTCTCTATCATTAAAATGATTTTGGAGGAATTGTGTAAGGTCGTTTGAATTGGTATTCCTGTTGACATAAGAGTTATCTTGACAGACCACACAGTATCCTAGTAATGAGAGGTGGTCGTTCCACTCTATAAGTCATCCTTGATCAACTGAATAACCATAATTTTTATTAACCGATAGTTATTTTCCATACTTTGAAATCGATATTCCCTAGATATGAATTGGAAGTACTTGAGCAGATAGAAAAATCAGACTGTTAGTTGGACATTAGTTTTTGTCATTTTATAATCAGAAGCAAATTTCTGCTTACTCTTCCGGGTAATTAAAGTGGCCAATTGTTTCCAATTTATCCCTATTGCTCTTCTGGATTAGTGGTTTAAGATCGTCGCGATTGCATCATATTAAAGGAGGAAAAAAATGAAGAAAGAAAAATTAATAAATTGAAGTTTTTTTCATGAAGAATTTTTCTACAATGTTTCTTCTATCTTTTCTTAATTTCATTCAAAGCCGTTCTCAGTTATTTTACCTACTGAGATGGTTATTGTCGCCTATGTTCTGCTCTAGAAACAGGGGTTTTAGAAGGAAGATGAGTGAAGACGACCATTGGTTAGGCAGCTGGTAACGGATATACGTATACATGTTGGTGGTGTCCAGGCAAATGAACTTTTCCTCCTGTCTTATCCCGCTTTCCTAGGATGAATAATAACCCAGTATGTGCGTTTACATATCCTTTGGCTTAGTCATTTTCTAACTGCTGAACATCCGAAGTGAAGTTGCATATCATAATTAGAACTGGTTAGTTACAGGAGAAATATCTTCTATCTGAATTCCTCGACCATTCCTACTACTGTCTTTGCCCTACTGGGTACTTTATAATACTCCATAGGGGACTCAGGTCACCAGATTTGTGGGGGCTTGACACTATTAAGCCAAGGTATCCCCTTTCGAAACCAGGAATTTTCCTAATGGCTAACGGTAGACAACATCCTTTCACAAATCAGATTTTGAGGAGTTCAGAACGCATCGGAGAGCAAAGGTCGAGGTACAAAGAGCGTGTGAATAAAGCGTCTGGGCAAAACAGATTGGCTGAGTCAGCAGAGCGTACAAGCGGGTAAAAGGCAATAATCCATATGTGATCGTGCTTTGGGCACAGACGGAGAGGTGAAACACAGTGAGTGCACTTAATTTGCACTAACATTTGAACGAAAAAGTGTTTTCGCATAAAAATGTGTGGCCCAAAAGCATGGTAGCTTGTCCAGCATGATACGAATTAGAGTTTAATTTATTTAAGCCTTCATGACTAGGTACGAATGGCAGAAACCGACATTGAATACTCGAGCACAAAGGAGATTGCCTACACTCTGTTTCCACTTCTAACATAATCTGTTCGATGGATTTAAAACTACGATTTGCGATGAAGAGGAAAATGATAGCACCCAATCGGCTTAGCTTCCCATGTTCCAATTAAGGTAACTATTTCTACTGCTTTGTTTTCAGGGTGCTGATGGATCACCTTTGAATTTGGCTGTCTCCCACGCCGGTTTATTTGTCCTCCAAGGCGTTTTCAAAGTGAACACCTTCTCATGGGCACGAATTCGCAAACTGAGCTTCAAACGAAAGAAATTCCTTATCAAACTTCATCCCGAAGGCTACGTGAGTCACTAGATATTTATTGCAAATATAAACCATAAGATATAATCATCAGGCATTTTCGTCGATACTTTCTGATTTATTTCCATCTTCGAACTTCTTATAGGCAAACGCAAAGTTTCAAACATGTATTTATACGAAAAATATCAATTATACGTATGCATTGTAGATAAGTTTTGACCATTATTAGAGTGGATTCTGCTGGTTGAAAGTAGGTCGTTGCTAGTTTCCAGTACCTAATCTTTACCCTTTAATAAGATACAAATAAATTGAGGTAGCATGATCAACTATACACTCAAGTCAACCAGTCAACAAGCTTTCAAAGGTGTTATCGACATTATCTCTTCCACGAATCTAGGAGTCAAAGCATGGAATTTGTATATAAGGACATTACACATCCATAAGAGAATGTAGACAACTCAGTGCTTCTATAATTAAAGTAGGACTCTTGACTTCTGACTTCATTATCCACTTCTTGAACCACTCCTCTTTTTACCTCAATGGACTATTTTCTTGCTCCCAACATTCAAATGTTTTCCGTTGATTAAAACAGTGGCCTTTGCTCTGCCACTTTGAGATTTAAGATTGTTTTTTTTTTCAGAAGAATTTAGAACTGTTATGTCTAGATAACTTCTATTTCCATTAAGACAGTTTTTCCAATTACCCCCTTAATTCCAGTGATCTGTATACATCCGGTGTGCAAGAAGGAAGACAAGATTGAAAAATTGATTAAAACTTCAATCATTTCGATACTTAGTTAGAAAAAAACCCCGGAACTGGGAAAAAATGTAAAAGAATGGAATCATACAGAGCAGTTGCCACATTGATGTCTGCCGTTAACTCGTCTAACTAATGATATAACCTTTGGTGAACGTATACTCGTATCCGATTGAAACTTCATGTTTACTTTAAGACGCAAGGGCTAAAAACCGATGATCAATACTTATGATCACCCTTAAATTTGTCTGTTGATGCCCTATAATGAATTTTTTATTTCTTGTGTTTCAGTTTACACAACCAGTTGTAATGTTTTTGAGTAAGATATTAACGACATGGTTAAATTTATAATACAACAGTTGGTATTAAGTCTCATCTACACTAGTTTGTTTGATGTCAATCGCATTTCCTAATCAAGTACTAATGGCAATTTCAACCACTGGAAATGCATCAAAATTAGCTAAGCAGGCGCGCACATTGACCACTTCCTTAACTTAAAAAAAGAATTGAGCCAATAACTCAATAATTACAGCCATTCCGATTTTCGATGAAGATTGATATCTACCACCAATCTGATGTTTATTTAGGGATAATAAATTACTTTTTTTGATTAAGTCTTGAAGCAAGTCTTTTTGTCTGATTCCTGTAGGATGCGGTGGAGTTCTCATTTGAGTCGAGGAATGAGTGCAAGAGTTTCTGGAAACAGTGTATTGAACATCACGCCTTCTTCAGATGTCAGACTGCCAAATCCGGTTGCAAATCTAGCAAGTCCTCCAAAAACGCGTAAGTCATTCACTTTATTTTCATCTGTCACTATAATTCAAACCATCAATTAATAGCCCTGACTAGACTTTATCTGCCGGAAAGTGGAAATTAAGTTGTTAGTCAAGATTAGCTTGTATTATCGAAACGTTATTTCACATCTTATTCGCTTAAACCTAGTCTTTTAATTAGCTTTCATTGTTTATAAAGCAGTTTGCTTGGATGAAAAATATTTCATTATTACTCAGATATAGAGGAAATCTAAGTACAGGATTTTACTAATTATTCTGCTGAGCTATTCATACTTCATGTCTCGGTTTTTCGGAATTGTCAAATCGGCTCCAAACCAATTGCTTTCAGAAAATTTTAGCTTGGTGGTATGCTGATTGCTAGAATTTCCGCCAAGAAACCTATCGATTTGCACTGGTTGCTAAATCTGTACTTTAGAACTCCGAAATAAAAATAATTCCCCACCCGTACACAATGCTAGCTTGCCATCTTTGCTAAGGATGTTTCAACTACTTCTCTTTCAATACAAGAATGCACTTAAAATTCTCCGTCTTCTTTCTACTTTATTTAATGGCGATTTTAGAAGCTAAAATGACCAGTTCTTTCCTACTATAGGTTGCTTTAATAGGTACTTTTAAGGTCATTATGGTCATTATTCGCTTATTTCAGAGCAACATCCTCTTCCACAAGCCGAGTACATAAATCTCCCGGTGGCAGTAAAGCCGCAAACAATACCTCACAACAAAGTCTTCCGGCCTCCTGTGAGGCTGGTAATCATCAACACCACCACCATCACGGAATTATTCAAGCATCCACCACCGGAGGCCAACAGCAACAGCCCTCAGCCAGAAGTCTTCCACTAACTGGAACTCTGGATGATTCAGCGGTTCAATCATTTGTTCAGATACCAGCTGCTGCGGCCGCCGGAGGGTCACTGCGATACCCGCAGCGAGTGATGCTTGTGGTTCCCAGGGGGGCGAATGGCGGCCGGGTGGGGACTATATCCGGGTCAGCCACGACAACGACGGGTGCCGCTCTTCCACCGGGCAGCAGTGGTGGGTTCCTTGTCATGCTGCCGACAAGCAGTGCTGATCAACAACAACAAAATGCCTGGCTCTCCGCCATTCAACAACAGCAGCAAAGAACGTTTTCTCCTGTTAATGGAAAAGGTATATTAAAGCATTTCGTTTAAAGAGAAAGGAAGAGTTTACCGCCACCGCACTCTCATGCTTATTATTTGCGGATTTCTAAAGTAAGCTGACATTTTAAAGTAGTCAGTATAGCACTAGATCGCCGCCGTAACGTGGTCAGATGTCTATATTTTACTCAGATGTAGCTCAATTTTGTATTGAGAAATTAGAAGTACTGTATCTCTTCGAATATCAGGATTCAATATTATTTGCGCCCCTATATCAACCATTCCGAGACAAAGCAAATACTCTGTAACTTTGATGTACACTAGTATTTCCAAAATATTAAGGTGTTAGGTCTTAGATAGCCAAGCATCCGTCTCAGATGTCCTAAATTACCGGCTTCGACGTACCTAAAGTTAGAAGTCAGGTGGGTAGCTGGATACAATGAAAAAAGAAGCTGTGTTGGGAGTATGTTCACACAGAATCTTTGCAAATACTCGACAGAAATTGAGGTCCATCAATGTTGTTGTTGTATCCTAGAAATGTGCGTCTTTATTTTACTATTAAATCCGCCGATATTGTTCACGCACGCTGGAAATAATCCATTAATTCGTGGCCCTTTGGTCAGTATATGTGACTCATATCTCCTGACTGAGCGTGATGAAGCCCGTTTCCAAAATCTGGAAGTTCTAATAACAGCACAAAAGCTATCATCAAAAATGTAAGAGTGGTGTTTCCAATGAATCTGTAAGTACGGTCACAATATGGCGACTTCATTATTCAGTTTCTTTAAAGTTACATCTCTATGACTATTGTCATTATTTATCTAAATATGTTAAAAATTCAATCACTTGAGTCCGTTGTTTCATCTCTCGCCACGTAACAATTATTCCGTTTCATTTATCACCTACCTTATGTGTCGATCACAAGGAACGTTAGAAGTTGGCCCATAACCTAGCTAGATTGCAGGTAGAGTGGATCAATGGGGAAACTGATCTGGGAGCTCAGTGTGAGCATTGGTTAGATAAGGGCATGTAATCACCTTCATGGGATCGCTCCCGATGAGAGACTTGTGGTCACTCTTTGCTTCTTGGTTCATTTTTTCATCTGTCACTCATCTTACAGATTTTAAGCCCCTTCATATTTACGTACCTTATCTATATGATGTCTCAATAAGAATCTATTAGGACCATGCCTCCTACATAGGGGTCATCTTAGTTTGTGCGGCCGTGGTTGCTTTGCATTCCTATTGGCCACCAAATTTTCTCTCTATTTCCCTTGTTAAAGTACTGTAAGATTCCCAGACAATTGAATTGTTTTAACTTGCACACTTACAGTACCATTTATTCTTTTTCATATGTTATTATATTATTTAATACAATCTTGTGAGAAATTTATTTCTGGTATTCTATTTAGCTGGCTGTGTTGTACCGTGCTTGATTCTTTTACCACTGCTAGTTACTTGATTAATATACTTCTTATTATAGCAATATGGGTTGATTTTGACGCTTTCCATAAAACACCGATACTTAAGACGTCGACCTCTGTTTCAATGTCAAGTAAACGAATTACTCATATCAAAATTTTTCTGCAGTTTCACTCCTGATAAATGGCTATTTTTTCAAAGCCTCTGATTTCAACCAAGTGCTGACAAAATCATGTGAAATACTGTTTTATCATGCGTTTGCAGAAGCCAATTACTCCACGCTTCAGACGTCTTTGGTAATGACAACTCAGGCTCCTCCTCGCAATGGAAGTTTTCCAGACGCCGCAAACATTTACTCCCAAACTCTGGGTCATCTACCCGCGGGTACACGAGTCCTTTCGCCCAACTTTCTCGCCGCCTCTCAGTCCACAGCAACAGCAGCCGTCCTCCCAACTGCTCAGAGGCCTTCCGCTGGTAGGGTGGTCTACGTTGACAGTGCCACTGGAAGAGTGAGTACAGAATGTTTGCAGTATGAGATAATGATCATAGAAGATGAATTTAATGAGCAAGATCGAGCTCTGAATTATGTTGGAGAACGACCCATTAATTTAACTTTCGTCCCTGAATTTGTTGTATTTAGTGAGCCTGTTGTTATCTCTAGTCATTAGCTCCAGTGACCGTCTTACTATTAGCGACCCATTCAGTAAGTGTACGCCATAATATTAGTGCTTTTAGTATTTAGCTGCTAATCGAAAGTCAGGGGTGACTAAAATCCACCTTAGAACTTCTTAAATACCACCTAGAACTCGTAATAGGTACAGTGCTTTAAGAAAATTGTTTGGTAGAATATTGACAAGGGGTCGTTCGAAATTGAAGTTAGTCGCTCAGTCCTATATGACTGAAAGTAAAATGGTAGATAGCAAAAGACGGTTGCCCATTGTGGGAACCGCCGTTAGTTTTAATCTTATGAATCTGAAGTGAAAACAGAAATTTGCTATTGTAGTCAGTGTGATTCTGGGCACTATTTACACTCATGATGTACTCATCAATTTCTATGAGTCGATGAAATCAATCTTTTATCGCATTATCATCGATTTGTGTTCGCACTTGTAGGTATTTTACTGACTGCAAACTTATTATGTCTCCCTATCCAATAAAATAACTGAAATTCGGACGAGGATGTACAGTAATTCCAGTTCTAAGTGTCATTACAATATTTTGCGTTCGTGTTATCCATTCTCATGGGAAATTTCATTCCTGTATTTATTCATTTCATTGGCACAAATAGCTCTATTCGTTATTCGAAATATAAAAGTCATCCACAGATTACTTTTCGATGTGTGTCCCTTTATTAATCAGCTATCCCTTACAGGTTTCATTCGGTAAACAACAATTCTTGTAAGCCATAACAATCACACTTTTTTCACTTGCTCTCTTCTAGGTGATACCGGATAGTCAGTTGGTGGCGGTCCATCGACCCTTGAACATGGTGGGAAGTGGTTTCAGTTCAGCGCCAGCCTCTCAAGCACCAACCGTTGCCACCTCGCCCATAGGAGCCCCCACTGCAGTGATTGGAGGAGTTATAGCCGAGGACCTCATGAACACTGCTTCTGTTGCTGCGGCCACTGCAGCGTCAGCAGGAGCTACTGGAGGCGTAGTAGCTACTGGTTCTGCGGTGGCTAGTAGTAGCCTTCCACAACTCGTCAGGTCCAGACCTCATGGACCTCCTCCACCAGCTCCTGAAGTAAGTTTTTTATTGTAGATGGAATGTTATGAACAGCCCCCTAGTTGCTAATTTCAAGCTCAACTAAGAAAGTGATAAAGTTAGGAGTAAGCCATCACTCTTTTTGGTCCCACATCGAATGTAACGTGGAATAGTTGTATTAGAAATGAACAAGAGAATCCCTTTTTCTTAGCTGGTAAACCAAAATGATAAAGACTTGAGTTAAATATAGGAAACGTTCCAGATGAAGGAGTTAGATATACAGAAAAATAAGTGTGGGACATTAAGGAACAGGATGCCATAATGGCACCACAGGTCTTTAAAAATTGGTCAGCAATACAACTGTTTCAGAACTGTAAAATTCAGCTTTAGATTAATGATTTGTTTAATTTCCTCTTTAGTTGTCGTTAGGAGATGAAGAGAAAATTGTAATATTCGCAAACGTTGCCGACCGGATTCGACTACGTTAAAGGTGAACTATATATTGATCTCACCGATAGTCTATAAACTAATTCAATTCACTAGTGAAGATATTAATGAATAAATAGCTTTTCCTTAATTTGCTATCATTCATTTCTTATCGATGGCTGTTTATTGAATGCTGGAGATGTCTTTAACTAAATTTTCTGATTGGAATATTGTTTCCCGAGGCCGGTTGGCATTTCATCATTCTTAGTCACGGACTGGTGACTGGCGTTTTTATGGCCTTCCATTCACCTGACGCCCACTAAGCATCTTCATATCCAAAAAATAACATCAAGCACCAACTACTTGCTGTTATTTTTTCAGATTTGTGTTCACTGTAATTCAAATCAACTTAACGGCGCTCCTTGCTGTCTTAACTATTAACATGTCACAGCAAAAAAACGATTCATAACATTGTATTGAGATATCAAATCATCACGATCATTAAAGTTGGGCTGGACGTTGGAAATGATGCATAAAAATGGAGTGCCTAACCTCATTCATTTGAATGGAAAATACAATTTGATAAGAGCTTTTATCGAGAGTGCCTTGGATCCCATTATCGAGTTAAGTCTTTGTTGTGTGTAAAAATAGACTTATCGACTGTTTTTTTTTCACATTTCAGCGAAGAGACAGTGTCCATCCACGAGACAGGCAACTCTCCTCCAGCACTCTTGACTCTGGAATCACCTCCAAATCGGCGTCCCTTTCTCGACCCTCCTACGACACGTCGAGAGGGAATCTGAATGAAGATGACGATGATGACGACAGTCTTCCCCCGCCTCCGCCTCCACCAATGGACATGGAAGATCCGGACCCCGCTCATCCGTACCCCTTCAACGTGATCCCTGTGGGAGAAGGTGTCGATTTCTCAACTCGTCGATCTCTCCAAGCCTCTTGTCTCAGTCTGGCAGCTAGAAGTGTTCGATCCAGCTGTCAGAGCCTTCTTCCAACAGACAATGAAGTGAATCTTGTAAACTGACTTTAAGCTGCAGAAATTGTTCTGACTTTTACATTTCTAATTGCTTTGTAGGATATGGAGGACGAAGAACAGCCATCAGAACATGAAAGTCGATCTCTTTCTCATCGTCAGTTTGCATCTAGAAGTGCGAGTCTGCATCGTTCGTTGGGAAAAAGAGATCGAGATCGGGAGACAGAAGCAGCGACAATAACCCAGGACGACATGGTCACCGCACTTCCTGGAAATCGCTCTTCTGTTGTTGGTTCTGGTATGGGCACACCTGCAGCTACTTCGTCTGCGTCTTCTCGAAGTTTAGTCTCTTTGACAACAGCGTCTAAGTCGCGTTCCCGAGATGATAGGTCAACAAGGTCCTCCAGACGGTTTTCAACTTCTGGCAGCTCAAGAAATTTGGTACGATTAATTTCACACTTCGGGTAGATTCCGGAAATGGAAAGATAGATAACTTTTATTTCGATTTTTGGCATGATCATTCTTGTTTTATCGACAATATTCTCGTGTCAATTTATATGGCATTCAAGAATTCAAACAACTTCGTAATTTTTAAACATAGACCAATCTTACGAATTCTAGAACGGGACTGATTTGAGATAGAATAAGGTAATGAAGGAACCAACCAGAGGTGGATTGAAGGTACCAAAATGTTGTTTAGAGTAATTAGAAACATTAAGCAGATGTCTGAGGTCAAACTGACTATCAGTCTAATTGTTTGTCTCTGATATTGAAGAGTATGGAGGACAGATTCCTTAAGAATGCCTCTTATCAACTTTAGCGGCTTTTAATTAATGTTTCCTCTTACTAACCGGTTGAAGTTAATCCTGGAAGCACTTAATTACAAGGGTGAGAGAGATGGAACACATCTGTTTTGATAAATTTATCTTCCTAAAAGTGTTCTTTTCATTTCTTTGTTTGTCAAGCCGAGGGCACCAGCAAGTGTGGCGTATCATCTGCTGCGAGAATTGACAATGACGGAGAGGACTTATAAAAAGGATCTGGATGTTGTATGCGAAGTAGGTGGCCCTTTTTAAACATTTATCGTAACCCGATGCAAATTTAAATAACGAATTTTGGTATACATGAACTTCATATCCCCAATTTTGCCATATTGAAAAATATCTTAGTATCAAATAAAAGCGCTTGGCTATAAGCAGAGATAAATAACAGAGTTGGCTAATGTCACTTGAAAATGAACGCTATTTCATATTTTTAACATGTTCCAGTTAATTTTTCATGTACTGACTAACTATATAGTAGTCATTAGTTTAAGGTGACGAAATATAGTCGACCTACTACTGTTGATTAAAAGATTCTTCACTCCCCCCCCCCTTTTTTTCGTAAATTGAACGAGTTAAAGGGAGAAGGGGGGCAAAAATCGAGTTTGAAAATTGGAACAAATGGGTATGCAGGCCTTGGGTATGGCTAACAACACATCGAATTCCTAAAATGTCACTGCAATCTGCAAGAGCGTACATACTGATATGCAAGTTCAGATCCTTAAATCCCTTCTGAAAATTAATCAGTACGTCAATTGGCATTATTTAAATATACTATTTCAATTTTGAAATATTCACTTTCAAGCGCCAATCTCGCCAATGTTGTAATTAGAGTTTTTTGTCCTTTTCAATACAACTGAGAAATCCGTTTTCTCTTATGAATTTTTAAGGCGATTGGAAGATTGCTTTTCAAATTTAATTTCATTTATATACATTTCAAAAACCATATACCGGGAGAAAGTTTGCATCTCAAATTGTTCAACGAATTCTCTTCATTACTACAGAGCATTTTAGGACAAATCGATACGCAGGTTATGGAAATAGTTAAATTTGCCGCTGTCACTTCAAGGTCATTGGTATAGCTTTGTATGAAGCAGAATTACCGTACAGGGGTGGTTTATAAAGTGATAGATAAGAACCCAAGTTGCATAAGGCTGACTTTTGACCAATAATTTCATCAGCATTTCGATGGATTGCTTTCCTCTGGACACAAGTCGAATGATTGACTAATATAGTCTAATTATATTTTTTAATTTTAAATTATTCACCTTCATTTTCTCTCGTCAAATCTTGGTAGTCCATTTCCTTTGGCAGTAAAGCGAAAGTCATTTTCTTGACATTTTTATTAATCTGTTTTCACTTTATCCAACTATAATAAGGTTCTACGATGGCCCATCGTCTATATTTAAAATTAGGAAAGTAAGTGACTTCCATCAGAGGTAAATACCACATACAAAAGTCTTAAAGAAACCAATTATCTGTGTCATCTATGTAAACAATAACATCCACATCATTTTTATGTAGACATGAATACTGATTCTAATCCTTTTCACTTAAAGTTAAAATCACCGGTGTAGGTGAGCCGAGTCATTAACAATTTCCTTTAAATCCGGATGTCTACCTTCATCTTTTAATGGGCAAACTGGTTTGTGAAACGCAGTTAATAAAAAATGAGACACATACGATACTTGAGCTATAGAAAATCGTTGGTTACAAGATCAAAATCTCTTGATTTTACAAATCAGTTTTCCTTCCTCAGTAAATATTCGATTGAAAGTTTTATAACTTGCTCAGTTGCCCACTTTATAGACCTACAACGCCTCGGACTCTACGCAGAGGAAGAAAGAAGACTTGCCGCTCAAACAACGGTTTACTATTGGGAAAATAAATGTACTTATATGGAATCGGAAATGGGATAACTGATTTGCTGACTGGTTGACTAATACTGACGCGATGGATTCTTCCTAACAGAAAGCTAGACCTCTGTCGAAGTAGTACATTTAATAAGAACTCTTGATTTAATTGAGAGGGCGCACAGATATTGGAGGTATATTAATAACAGGCCAAACATCACTGGTTAATTCTGGTCAACAGGAGGAGTTTTAGAATACGACTTTCCCATTAGAGCGAATCCAGAACACCCTTCCTCACTTATTGAAGGATTTCTAGATAATAACATTTCAAACTGCATAGAAGGACGGTTTCGATATCAAAATCATCGAATTCCTCTCCTGTACATTTTTGTTATGTTCTTTCGATTAAATGGAGTAAATGGAGGAATCAACAATTGGTCAGTCGGCGATGGGTTAGCAATGACTTTCATTGAATTCATTTAATTTCTCAACTACTTTGAAATTGTTCCTGTTCCTTTATAGCCCAATTCGAAAATTTTCATTTTTTATTATCTAATCTGTTTCGATAAAACTTTTGTTCGATGGTGTTGATTGAATAAGAAAAAAAGGGATGAAAGGTGGGATATTAAATTACGCCAAGTTATGCCCTAGTATTTTAAATAATTCCTCGTGGCTTTTGAGAAAATTACAAAAGGTATTTTCTCTCTTTATTATTCAAACGTAATGTAGTTCGCGTAATTTTGTTTCCTCAATTTATTTCCACCTTTGAAGTTATTTTTCTGGAGAATGCGTTTGCCCTGGTTCTTCCTCTCTCTATTGTTCTGTTCTTCAATATGGGACAGCTCTCGTTCATCCCCCTTTTTGTTCTTAAGAGCGGACTTTTGGATCGGATCTTTTTCAGTGACAATCAAATTGTGCTGACCTTGAAGCAGCGCTCTGTTTCACTTAAAATGGATATCCTTGGCTTTTGTTCACTTATTCCTTTGTGCAATTCGATGTCAGTTTTGTCGAGGCACCGACGTAGAATGACCTCCTGAACTGAGTATTATTAATGCTGCATATCAGAATGCCATCGCGAACTTTTTACATCAGATTTAATGCGAATCTCTTCAAAAATTATTTATTTAAAAAAAAACAGCGTGTATTATTCGATTTGAAAGAGAATTAATTATCGCGAATCCCATGGACTAAATCTTCCTACTCTTTCTCCATTCTCTATCCTAATAACTATGTATCCGCTTGTCCGAATGCACACTATCTTTATCAAGAAACAGATATACCTACAAGCAAATCAAAATCTTTCCAAATATTTATTTTTGGAGGAAGGGAAACTAATATTTAAAGCAAAGTCAATCCTTGTGAAATTTGATCCCCTTTTGTATTTGTGTTCAACGAGGTTTTGATTTCCTTACTCATTAGTAATGTAGAAGACTTCTTTATGTTGGTCCGTAGAGCAGATCATGTATAAGTTATTTGAGAGATTAATAAATGACTGATATATCTGAATTTACAACAGCGCGGAATGAATACTTATTTAAAAAACAACAGGATGTGAAATAAGCGAACTATTTCAAATAAATAGCTCCAAGAATCAATTCAGCTTGGAGAAAATTCGATGATGCAATTCGATTTGTCATTAAGATCAATCGAAAAGTATTATATACTTCAGCACTTAGAGACCCAATATTTGAGCGAATCCTTCATACATTTTTCAATGATGACAATAAAATGTGTTTGCAACGATACCAGACTTTTGAATTCTGTGAAAAGAATCGTCTTTCACCTGCACCCTCGTTCAGCAATATTACACAAAGAACAAAACTAGAGCAGCTCTCTTGGAAATCGTATGACTAATTCCCATCGATGAATAGTGAGGAATATATGACGACAATGTCATGTCTTATTGAATTGGCCTTTATTACGTTTAAGCACTACCATTAGTAATGGTATTTGTCCTAGCAAACATTCATGTAAAAAGTTATCAGATGGAAAGCGAAATTGATTATTAGTAATGGAGGCGATAGAGGAGGTTAGAACTGTTAAGGAACCATGGACCAGTCAACGTTCAATGTCAGTTCAAATGTTGATGATAACCAGCCCCCTCAGCACTAACTGTGCCTGTCATGCTCTCGTCAACTTCGATAGATTAGATTAGGATAACTTCACGCTTTGTCGCATACTATGAGAATACCAAATCTTTGAGCAGTCGAAAAGCAACTAGTTCTCTTTTACTAGAACCCCGTTTGAGTTATATCAATAAGATCAGGTTATAATGCACTTACAAAGGCTTAACTTTGAGATAATTTTAAGTATCTTTCTCCCCAAGAAGCAGCGTTTTACCGAATTTATTTTCGAAAAATCAAAGTGACATGCTACGTTAGTGATCCTAATCAAGTTTCAGCGTCTTTTTTCTTATTTTAACGTTGCGACAAATTCTTTGAACTCGAGCCAATTTAATTATTTGCTGCTGTTTATCGCCTCTCTTTTACCCACTAGTCTCTCCCCCATCTCTTGGGCTTTTCCAACTCATTTACTGCCTCTCGAATGTAAAAAAGGAACTTTAAATACTCTATCATTTTAACCTCAACAAGTTGCTAATACGTCAGTCCAGTTTAGTTGCCAATTTAAAAAATATACCAGAGCTCATTAGCTGAGAGAATCACGGGATATTATTGAAATCGTGATAGGAAGGGAAAAGTGAGCAAACTAACTAGTCATTATTAAGTCTTGACTTCGGGCTCCACGCTCCTGTACAATGTGAACTTTTAATTGACAGGATTTGTTTGTAAAAGTTCACCTAAATCCCTTTTCAGAGTTAAACTGTAATAGCGTTAAGGACTATCGGGGCCACATAGATCAAATAGATGGAATAAGTCAAGCCACTCATGTCGCAAGATCAGTTCGGAGGTGGCAGACAAGCCACCCTCATTTATTAATAAGTTCATGTACAAAACATTTCTTCGTTAGACATCAGTCATGTCTCGTCTTCGGTGTTTCGGCGTGATGAAAGACACCTGTTTAGGTATCTATGTACAAACACGCAAACACAACGGGACCGCCTGTGGACACTATAGTAGAGATCTTATCGCCAGTCAATCACTTCTAATCGCCAGGTATTGATAGACATCTGCTTTCTATAGCATAAACCAAATGCTAGATAATGTGTTTAAAACTCATTTTCAAATTAATTATATAGAAAATTAGTAAATTTTGTGCCTGCATAGGATCCTTCTTGTTCTTCTAAAGTTACAATTACTAGGGACCGGCATGGTATTAAAGTCCCATTAGTCAAATGCCCACCAATGTTAGCTCTCTTACTGGCAAGTGGTGGTGTATTGTCAGGTGGGGTTGCTGGTTTAGCGGACTTCCACCGTCTCAGTAACAGTCTATTAGCTTACATTGTAATTAAAGTATAATAACGCCTTTGCAGCTGGAAAACAAGCGCATAAGTCTCCAGCTCTCAAGAAATGCAGAATCACAGTGAACTTTCAAATACATAACCTTTTATCTAGACGTAATATTTTTTATTATATTCGTACTGATAAATACTTTGAATCCCTCCTCTGAGCACGGTGTTCGTTAATGAAGAATTTTTGAAGTTTTCCAGAGAGTTCCAATTTTGCCGTAGAATCCTTAATACCATTGTGGAAAGTAATGTGCGAAGATGAGGTCCAAGTGACTATTACAAAATGTGTGAAATTTTATTCATGGTATCTTCGACGGTTAAAAGACGCTCATTATATGATTTACGGTTGAAAAGTGAACCGAGAAAAAACTGTTCTTTGTTCGACTGTTCTCTGTACTCGATTGTTCTTTCACTGACGTGTCTAAATTTGGTTTTAATCAATTTGTCGAATCGTGGATATACTTTAAGATTTTATCTAGTTTGTAATTTAACAACTTTATTTGTAAGAGAATCTTCTTTTTTAGAAAATTTCAATTCACTCGTTTCTATATAGTCATTCTTTAATTTTAAGTATACAAATAGGAAAAGTATTAAAATATTCTCCTTAGGCATTGCTCATTTTGCTCGATTTAGCATCATTTTTTTAACCATCCAAGGCAGGGCAAAAATGTACAATACTTCATCATTGAGAAGCATTAGAACACAGGGAACAATAAATCGCTAAAATACGTGCCAAGGAGGGGGATCATGCAGAAGTGGAAATTAACATCAACTGAATTGAAAGAGTCTTACAAATTTAATGTTTGGGTTCAGGTTGTACCGTTATAATCCTCACTGATTCATGTTCCGATGTCAAAATTTGATGATTTATCGCCTAGTTTCTGAGCGAATTCTTACTCACGACGCCCAGAGCTTATTATCTGGTTGTTTAATTTAGATTGCTGGTCAACCAACTAAAGTACTTTTTTCTTATAGTCTAGATACTTAACATAATGGTAGGAATCAATGCGATTTTAGCACACCAGGGTTCCATAAGTTTCACTCTAGGCGAACCCTAATACTTATTAACAGCACGAATATTAAATTAGCAGCCCATTTGGAGAAGCGTTATCTAACACTGATCTTGGGCTAAGATGGCATCATGAGGTCTTTCTGGTAGAAGAATCGATTTCCACCATCCACTTCATCAAGCACACTTAACCAGTGCGGTTGGCTATTGCGCTCACTGGATGTGCACCGATGGGAGTCGAATCTATGATCCTTTACATGGCAGAAGTGTGCGGTGACTTTTAATAAGGTTTTTGCATTCTGGGATCCCTCTTTTGACCAATGCGGTTGGATATTCCATTAACTGAATATGCACCGATGGATACCCAATTCGTGACCTCTGAAATACAGATATCCATTTAGATATTATTAAAATTTCTAATCCAGCTTCGAGTAATGATAAATCGGAGAATCTCCTTTTCATTTTAAATTTCTATTGGATAAGGAACTATTTTGCAGTAATAATTCTTCATTTATTTATAAAGTAAATCTACATTATGCTAAGTTTAAAAGAATGCTTATAACTTGGAAGAGGTAAGTTTGTCTGGAGGGAAAGTGCGATTCTGTATTGGTATATTTTATTATCTCTCGATATCCATTAAAATTATCCATTAGGTTTCTTTGGTAGAGAATATGCTTCACTCCAATGGTTTATTCATCTTAAACCAAAATGTAGTGGGGTGGCCCTCCGGTGGAAGATGCTTTGATCACTTGAATTTTTAAGATTTGAGTGGGAGTATTAAGGGGCTCTGTTACGTTTAAAATGCCACTGTTAATCATATCTACCTCTAATGGCTATAAGAAGACTCAAATGAATCGAGATGGCAAGATCAACCATTTAATTATATCAGCTGGTCAACAAACTCTGAGTATTTTTACATTTCAAAGTAAGTGGGCAAATAATGTTAGACCCTTCAATCTGACTTTATTTTGTACCCCTATCTGGACTATTTGCTGTTACCTGAATTCAGCTGAATGGTTGAAACTTGCACATTTTTTTATAGCTTCGAATAATAATAACAATAATGATATTGATTGGAGTTGTTAATTTCCTCTGTTAAATTAGCTAAACGCGCAAAATAATGCGTCGTGAAACCCTCGCTTTGCAACACTTTTTTCCTCCCAGAGGGTCGTAAAAACACTTCCCTTATCAGATAATCACCTCGGCCTATTAATTCAGAAAATTCTGCTCACTCAGTTCTTTCATTACAAAAAACACATCCATTTTCAGTGTTGTTGTTGAATGGAGGATAATAAAACTGAAGAGAATGTTCAGCGTCTCATCAATCAATGATTTCGACTCTGAATGTTTCAGTTTTCCCAATACTTTCATTAAGACCTAAAGAGAAATCATATTAGAAATAATATGAGGTCGTGACTTCATTTCTTGCCTATTGACCTGTTTAGAACGGATTGTGTATAAAATAAGTGTAGTTGTATCACTTCAATGATACCTTATAACAGGTTTATGAATGCAGTAAATGAAGGAAAATACAAGTTGTATGCATCTTATTAACCTCAGTTCCGGTTTTCGTCGACCATCAAACTGATCGGAGCCGGTTTGCTCAACCTTCACTGTTGGAAAACACCCTTGATAATTTTTTAATGAAATGATCTTTAAAGGTAAGCCTTCACAGAACTTACTGTTCTCATTTATATGAACCTACTTCGGGTTCGCTTGAAGTCCTTCTGTTTGTTTCGTATTCCTTCTCAGGATGCTGCCCCCTGTTCTTCCCATTCTTTCCCCTCGTTTTCGTAACGCGTTCGTGGGGATTCTTCTGCAGCTTTTCATTCTGCTTAACGTCCTTCTTCGAGCTGACTATTGGTTCAGTCACCTGACTGATCATTGGTTTAACTTTCTTGGTGACGCTCTTCTTCCTGAAATGTTTCCTTAAGTCCCGATTTGCCAGAGAAACTGTAAATATGACATATGTATGGAAAAAATCGGGCAAAGTGCAAATCATTACAAAGTCAACATTAAGTTAGAGTATTACAGGGAGTGGAAACATTCTGGGGTATAGCTTCACTAGAAATTCAATCGATATAATTATCCTCAAGAGAATTCTGTTGATTCATGCCACTGTCACGCTTGATGTCCAATTTGCTGTATTTGTTAATAATACTCTCTAATGTGATTTTATCACTTGTTTAGAGCATTCTGAGTATTCGACAATAGACATCAGTTTGACAAATTTTCGAAGACCACTCAAAAATAATAGATATTTGAAATGCTCCTTCGAAATGGCAAAAAATCGCAAAGTTTAGGAACTCTATTAAGGCGGCTATCATTGGCCATTCAGTCTTCATCATATTCTTTGGTGAGAGGAAGGCAAAGTACTTTTGAAGACTTTTTATCGAATAAATCCAAGGGAATCAAAACAGTCTCGTCGAAAATAAGATTCGAAATAGTCCTGGCATTGATGAAACCTTCGAATTTTTCATTTTTAGTCGTTCCTAACCTTCGTAGCAGTCTAACTTTTACATCACCTGGAATACCAGCAAGATTGTTATGGGAAAAATTCTCACACTTTTCAAGCCAGTTAGAAAATTTTCTATCCGCTTCTGGGTCCTAGTGAAATTCATTAACTTGTAGAACTAAAGAACCTTCATATGGTTTGGGCAAGAAAATATCCTATGTTTAAGATTTCATGTTTGTAAATTGTTAAAGTCGTTCTTGCAGTATCGTTCCTTCTTCAGCAATAATTAATGACGTTCAGAAAAGTTCCTTCTTTTGAATAATAATAGTGATTTAATAATTATTCGTGAGTATATTGTGCTTCCTCGACCTTTTAGGGGGAAAACTGAATTGAATAAAATTAGCAATTCTATGGAAGCATTATGAATTTTGAATTTAGGGCGTGAACCACCAATTTAGTAAAAATATTGTACAACTCGAAACCAAAGATCAAATGAAGCAAGATTCTTTGATACTTTTTCGCCTATCAGAAACAGTTGAATTCCTTTGACACTATAATTGAAAATGAAAATTTTCAGCATTTTCGTAAGTCACCAGACTTAATTTAAATTATTTGTAAATAAGGATAAAATCCTCTGCAAGGAATCTTTTTGAATGGTATCTTGAAGTTAAGACAAAAAATGAGATTAGTCGTGGTTTGTTCTCGTACCTACAAGAGGGCGAGGGGGATTAAACCTAAGTTGTTTTGATCCATTTCTGATTGGTCAAATTTAATCCACTTTTCTCTTGCTTCCTTTCCCTTCCTCTATCACTTATTTATCCAATGGATGTCTCAAACTGTTGAGAAAAAACATGGAAATTTGGACCAGATGGGAAATTGTCTTTACAATAATACAAGTTATTATTTTTTGGGACACTGTTACATTTGAAACAATGGCGTGATTTCATGATCTGTTAGTTTTCTTTGAATTTTACCCACTTTTATTCTTTTAAACCACGCCAAATTTCGTTTAAAAATAATATTCCCGTCTTTATATAAGATAGTTTATTTTTTACTATCCGGTCAAACGGATGTTTAAGTATATAAGTATGGAGGTTTATTCTATGGGTCTCAGGCTTTTTACGCCCTCACTACCCTATTCAGAAGAAAATATATGTTGTTTTTTTAAACATCCTTCGAAGAAACTCACATCAAGTCTAATGTCAAAGTTAGGGATGTGCTAATGAGTCCATTTATTTAAAGATATTACCAAGGATACGAATTGTTCAGAATGGCTTTCAATTTTTTTAAATTTAAGGAAACTATGATTATCTTCCCTGTATGTTGACAACCAGATTTTTTAATATGCGGTTCTGAGAGTTAAATTCAGGGGAACTTTTTCTCTTCCATTGGTAGGGCGGTCTTGCATTTGGAACAATTATATGAAAGCTCACATCCGTCATCGTAAAAATATTAGGATAATTACTGTATTGCAAATTTCTTTTTTATAAGCTTGTATACGAAACCGATATTTTTTGTAGCGTTTCAGCCACCCTTGTCTAGAAATTGAAAGTCCTTATTGATCGTTGCGACTAAGAAACGGTGATCCTGTCAAAAATCCAAGAGGACTGTCTTCTTTTCCTCGAACTTTCGCCTACAATTGGCAGTTTCGCACTTAACTACTTTGGCTCAAATTCTACTCAATCCACTTTGCTTAACTGGTATCGCTTGATCTGCGCATGCGGGTTCAAACGACCACCCCCTTTTTAGATCAAAGGGTCACCTTATAAATCGCTTTAGCGTCCCTCTCTTATGCTCATTTCAAAGAAGTAACCAGGAAAAGCGTAATTCATGTCTAAACAGGTGTTATTATTCTCAAATCAAGACAAGAGGCCAAGCAGTCTTCACTCTCCACTTTTGGAGATGTAGTGAGTAATGTCAATTTCTATTAACAACTCGCTGTTCCATTTCGGAAATTGTTTTCATGCACATAACTTCGATATACAGATGAAGTCCTAGAGCTTCTCTGGTTAAGAACTTGAATTCTGCAACTCCATTTTTGCCAGACTTAATAAGTACAGTCGGCTATTTGGCTCATATAATATTCGCCCTTGCTTTGAAGACGGAACGTTAACCGATGCGCCATAGGTGGCCAGCATCAAAGTTCAACAACTTGTTCTGTTTGCATACTTAGAAATAAGATGGATAACTTACTAATTATTTCAATTATAGTGCGCTTTCGAAGACCGAATTGTCATAAAACCTACCTATTTTCATTTACCGCCTTTAATCAAAAGAAAAAGATCGAGGATGAGTTGCTACAGAGACCTTAAGACTTTTCAAATAATAGCTGATTTCTCAACATTTGACAAAATCTTTGTGAGCTTTGCTGCAGAAATAAAGGTTCCTTCTGCAAAAATTAAGGCTACCGTGCTCGAGCGACTGTAAGTCACGAAATCCTGTCTGCGTGACCATCAATCAAATCAAATATGCCGACAAAAGAGACAGAATGAAGGTTTTTGTACTTTTATCTCTTCCGGAGCTCATATATCGTCCACCATGGTCGAGTCCCCGAAATATCTTGGTCAGTGTTGCCACATTCGAGCTAAATCCGTGCTCGCTTGCCATCCTAAGCGATCGACTCTGGTGGATGATAAAAGCGGGCAGCAAATTGGTTTTGCTAAACCTGTTTCACTCCAGGGAAACAGTATTAAAAGTGGTTGCACAAAATGCAGACGAGGCTGCACTTCCTTATCATGAAGATCATATGCGGTCTCACATTAATCCCAGTCTTGCTGGGCCCATCCAAGCAATCCCGTATCTAATCCTGGTTGATTCATATTCTGAGTGGCCTTAGTTTTATTGCAATTAATTCTGCTACAACAGGTACCATCATGAAAGCCTCCGTCAGGTATTCCTCAATCAGAGCGTACTAAAGGCTATTGTGCTCAGAAGTGTCACTCAGTTTTTTACTCAAGTTGAGGACTTTTGTTGGGAGTCTAAATTATCTCCCCTATCACAACGGTCTGATTGAGCAATTTGTTAACAATATGAAAAATCAACTTCCCTTGTCACAGGGGGAGAAGATAATGGAAATGATTCTTAATTCTTGGAATCCCGAAACTCTGGAGATCGTTATTTCGGGCCTCAGAGGACCTCGAAAAAGATTCAAGGCCGACCCAACGCCCTTGGCCAGGAGAGGTTGGATGGAAAATTTATAAGTTTTATCCAAGACAGATTAGATTGACTATTTATTGTTAATAAAATTTGCATATTTGTTAGAATGTGCTAAATTGCAGGATCGTCGGCTCACGTAATCTTGGAGTAAACTAATTATTGCGATAATTCTGTGCTTTTGTTGTGCTCTGGATTTGCAACTATTTTGGGGCAAATTAATTTATAGCAACACCTCTAGAAGATTTTTGAATGTCCGTTTCTTCTTTCTCATTTTATTCCCTGTACTTACGATTTTTTCATTAAGGGAGAGTGAAAATAACAAACTGAAATTCAAAACTTAATCAGTTAGCTTCAGTCCTAAGATTTTTACCGTAATATATTCGAATAAGATGCAAAATAACATAGGTTCAATGTTAATAAGATAGATTCGAGCACATTTAACTCTTAAAAAAATCGACAGTTTATCTTGGCTGAAGGGCAATTCAGTGTTAATTTATGAGGAATTTGGTTGAAATTCTACCACGCTAAAAACTGTAATGTTGGTTGAGCCTGAAAATATTTTCCGTGCATTCATTTTCTCCAGAATTTCCGCGAGACCTTTGCTGAAGAATGTAAGGATTCTCGGGAAGTGGACGCAGTTCTCTCCAAACTCTTCACCCTCATCGATCCTTTGCGCTGTCAGTCAGTTGATTTTCTGCGCGAGCTGGAGTCTCGTTTTGTTGCCTGGTCCTCACGTCTAGACAGCGCATCTCGACATCGACATGCCTCCTCTTCTTCCTCGGCTGCAGCCACTTCCGCTTCCGCCGTCTCCACAGCTGGATCTGCTACTGGATCAACGGGTTCGGGCTCAGGTTCGTCAGCAGATGTGCGAGGAAGTGGAGAGACCTCTACCACCCATGCGGCTCCTGTTAGGATTGGCGATCTCTTTGTCACTAATCTCAAAATGCTCCAGGTGAGTGCCTTGGGAATTCTTCAACACTTAAACTTGATACTCATGACGGAGTATTTTAATCTTTGGCTGAATGTTTACCAGATTAATCTTAAATTTCCACAGCTATAAAGTCCCTAATTCTTGATTTACCGAGAACCACCAAGGGAAGAACCAACCACTAGGTATATGTAGGTTCCAGATGAAAAATGTATCGAAATCAAGTTGATTAAGCATACTTCTGGTGTTTTAAAATAAACTTTTAAAGCTTTCTCGAAATAACTCGAGTTGAAATCTCGTCCAAGTGAAAATTGATCGGTGAGAGATGCATTGGGGAACTATTTATATATATGAATTGTCTGGAATCTCTAGGAATGTTTGGCGATTGGCCAATGGGGACAGTGATTAATATTCCGCAGATTAGTCATTAAAGTGGGGAGGGATTTTCTGTCACTTTTGGCTATTTACATAAAGTGCCTTCCCTTGCTGCTGCTGCCAGCAGGGTCTCGCAAACATTAGCTAACTGAAATTTGAAATACCAAACGGATCGGCAATTGAAATCTACCTTTTTATCTTTTAAATGTCGTTCCTAGGTTGAAATTACTGCATTGTTGTGTGAATAGAATATTATTGTAGAGCAAAGACTTCGTTAAAGCAAAATGATATGGAGCCGCTAGTACAGTCTAGTATGGGTCTGTAGTATTGTCAGGTGCCAACTGCGATTACGCTGTAGCCACAATTGCTCATATCCAGATGGAAGAATGGATAAAATTTATGGCTTATACAATAGTGTCTCTTTAGTTGGAAGGTAATTCTACTCAAATAAATTTGAATACTTATAAAAATGATAGGCCACGTATTTAGTCAATAATAGCACCAGTGGCGAGATTCAATTTCAGTCGGCAAACATGTGTACGAGTGATAAAACTTGGTAACTTCGTTCAGCTTTCGAATAGCCTTACAGTTCTTGAACTCTAAGCTTTGACTTTCATACCGCATCTAAATCCAAAACAAATTATGTTTCCTTGTTAAACACTTTGTGACCTTATCGACCACTCAATTAAATCTGCAGGTCAACGAGCTCGCGAGTATGAACTCTGCAGAAATGAAATCATAGAAATTAAGCTTTGGGACGTGTATTATCCCTCTTAAGTTCCTTTTGGTATTGCCAAGGGTAATAATAATTTAAAGATTAAATGCTTTGTTAAAGAAGAAGAGAAATTTGAGGACAAATTTGACATTGCATTTGCGTGATATCGGTAGACTCAATTTGACCTGCCAATTCACGTCCAAGCTAATTTATTCAATCCCCTGAAAGTAAAGCCATTCACTTCTGACCCAAAATTAGCTCAAAAAATGTCGTGGTGGTGATGGCACCATAGTGTCTTGTTTTTTGGGTCTGTTCTCAGGGCTATTCATGAATTGAATTTAAAATTTTGTTTATCCTTAACCCAGGGGTATAATTTATGATTATTTTCTCTCTAAACGTGTTTAATTTCAAGGGTACGAGTTCATTCTGTGTCAATTTCACTCTTTAACTGATCCCTTTAATAAAAAAATTAATTTTCAATAACTGTTTTTGCATCGTTCTTTTTAAAATTTGTCTTAACCTATTTCAACTTTTACTCTATGCTTTCAGCTCTACCGCGCTTACCTCCGAGAAACCGAAAGCCTGATAATCGACATAGAGCGCCTTGTTAGGAATCGGGCTTCCTTCCAAGCGAAAATGCAGCCATTTGAAGCCCAGAAGTCCTGCTATCTGCCTTTCTACGCTTTCCTGCTCAAACCCATGCACCGTCTTCTCCAATATCGTTCTGTTCTCGAGCGACTCATGCGACACTACAGCGAGTCCAATCTTGATATGCAGGACTGTCGAGGTTCGTTCCCTTTCTTATCTACTCAAATAATAAACAAGTAGTATATTTTGCTACAAATTTATTGAATGGACTAAGCTTTTACTTGAACAGCCCAAAAAGAGACCAACCGTATAGAATACCCGTTGTTTTTGTACACAGTTCATTTCACATACATATAAGAATGGAAGAAAGTACCCATAAAAATACTGGGAGCGTTTTTTTCAATAAAAACTATTGAGCATCAATTCACGTCCGTACCTGTTTGGTTCTATCGGTTTTGAGGGCACAATTTAAAGTTATTTGAGAGAAAAATGATTTCGGACATATCTACCCTCTTTTTTCCTGTCTATTCATGTGACATTTATAAATTTGTTTAGTTGCTCACGCGCGTCTCCTGGATACGATCCAATCCCAATGGGACAGTTACAAGCGCTGTGAGAATCTCTATAAGTCCCTCGAGGTGGAGTGCGACCTCGTCGGGGTCCAACAGACGTCCTCCAGCGAGTCTGGGGACGAGAAGGGCTGGTTGGCCTCTCGAAATCGCCAATTCATTCGAGAGGGTCTCCTTCAAAAACTCTCCAAAAAGGGCTATCAACAGCGCATGTTCTTCCTCTTCTCTGATCAACTCATCTACGCTAGCAGAACTAATTCCTCCTATCTCCAGTTCAAGGTGAGAGATTGCTTAAATAATATAAGTAGTTTATTTGCCTAATGAAGTACGAATCGATTGTTAACACCAATTGGAATAAGTCGTGTCACTTGCATAGGTGAATAGTATGGAGATAATTGGAGAGCTATTATACTTCGTTAAATAATAGCTGGGAGATTATATTGTTTTATATAAGCTATGAGAATACATACATTAGGGACTGTCAGTTACGCCCTGTCCATAGGTTTCACGCGGAAATCTGTTGCTTGAGATAAGTGATCACCAGATGTGTTTCTGAACCCATCCGCACCTCGCACTTCCAGGTATTGTTATTATCAGGAGTGAAATCTCTTTGCTGTCTGTTGATTTGCGTCTTTGTATCCATTTTGTATACCTTTTATTTAGTCAATTTTATCGAAATGTTGCTTCAAATGTAGAATCTTGACAGAGCGTATATAGCCTTCATCAATAATGCATTTACTAAGGAATGGAAAAGTGGGAATTTGGAGATTTTGCAGTCGCTACCCTTCAAATATATTCACTTCAATACTAATAAATGTTGTCCAATAGATATGTGTCGACTGTTATCCTATTTTGTATCATTCAATGTGCTTAATAATGGTTGTAATTCGAAAATTTCTGATATGATCTGTTAAATCATTGATTCTAGCGCGTGCGTCTGAGTTTTCTAGCCCTGACCAGGTAAATAATTTAATCCTTGTCTAGTTGCCAAACAACGCAATTACTTTGGGTACAGTTAATCTAGAGATAGTGCTTTCATAAACAGTACTTATTCCCAATGGAATTTGCTTTCTTATGCATATTAGCAGATCACTTGATTGAACTCGTATTATTTATGAAAGTAATGAGAGGCTTTTTCGATACTAAGTCGACGGAGGTTATACTATGGCTACTATTGTTCGGACCAAGAGGTAGAAGGGGAGATATGCAGTTCCAAAAGTGCTTCCTCATGTGAGTTGGGATATATGGGACTGGTTGGCTGCCAGGTCAATTCTATTCTATTTTGCTTCTTAACAGGAAGATTTAGATATACTTAAAATCTGACCTTATTCGCTTTGTTTTTACCACCTTTGGATGTCGAATTAATTCGTGTTACCCAGAGACCTCCATTAGTGTTACCATTTCTTGATTTACCTGCCTGTTTTCAATGCCAATATATGAGCCAAATGCGTCGGTGTAGTAGCGATTTAGCACGTAATTAAAATCTGCCAGATGCATGTGTTTGAAATTCATCGATAGGTATAACTCTCACTGGTTAACTTTTGCTTTAGCAATCCGAATTGTACTCCTATATGTGGTGAATATCGGGGTTTTCACCCTTCATCTAGATATCCTGCTTCTGACTCTGGAGATATACTGCGATCTATCCTCCTTCGGTTACTGCTATTCGTCGCCAAAAGAACAGGATGAAGAAGGTAGAGAGAAGCCACTCACAGGACAATTTTGGTTACTGCTCAGGCATAAAAATGGAAGCGATGTCACTGAATCGTGAGGTTCAAGACTAATTTTTTAAGTACATACGGAAATTGTGTTCCTTGTGGTCATAGTTGAGGATCGATAGAGGAATAGACAACCATCACAGCCTCTTGTCAATTTGATTAAATCGTATGATCGTGCAGGAATACTGATCAACTAGTTTTGCTATTGGATTGCTAATGCATCTGTGATGATTAGTCCGTGTTCTGGCATCTACAATGGATATTTTTTAGATACTCTCTTATGAATTTACCTAGAGAAGAGGGACTCGTTGTATAAGAATTATTCTTTCTCATTATTCATTTCCCCAAGCCGCAATGTGGATTTTTGTGTTTTACAGGTAGCTTGAATTCGCGTTCACTCCTTTGCGATTTTCTTTTAAAATAATGAATTATTTGTTTATTTATAGGGTTAATGAGGTTGGCGATTCTCTTAAGCTTAAGTTTTGCGTTGGTTTGATAAGGATGAAAGATAGCCTTGAAGAATACACCAATCAGAATGGCGCCGCACCAGTACTGTTGTCTAATATGATTAGTTTTTCTCACTTCTGACGGACGATCTAGTGCCTTGGAGCTGTATCCTGTTAAGAATTGAATTACTCATACTTTTAATGTCAATTTATATTAATTCATACTTCGAGAGAGCGAATAGAGAGTGTTACAATGGATAAATTTTGGTCTGAAAAATCGCCACCGAATGGGAGTGTCATGCCACCTAGATTTATTTGAAGCTCCTTACAGTCATAAGCAGATAGATGAGACTGATAAATTCATCTTAAACGTAGCAGAGGCCACAGTAGTTTAGAAAAAACATTTACATATTTTATAACTTGCTCAGTTGCCTACTTTATAGAGCCACAACGACTTGGGCTATAGGAAAAGGAAGAAGACTTGCAGCTCAAACTGAAGTCCACTATTGAGAAAATAAATGTACCCAAATAGAATCGGAAATGGTATAATTGATTGGCTGACTAGTTGACCGATATTGACAGCGATGGATTCTTCACTGGTGGTCTTACATATCCAATCCTGTGCATAAAGTTCAAAAATTAATAGTTCAGTAAATGAGGGATGACCTTGCGAGTGCACTCCTAGTGTGCTTGATCGAAAGCACCGAAAACAGTCGATTTGGCTTCCTATCAATATGTAGACCTCCTCCTTTTATGATGGAATTTACGGATAGAAAATTATCACTTTTTTCCTTTCTGCGAATTCGAACGACATCGTCCTATCATGATTTGTGGATTGTTCTGCCTGTTTCGTTCTTTAACGATTTTCGATGGCTGACTGATGCCTGAACTATGAACAGATTTGTTTAAAAACGAGAAAATGATCTGAACGGACAAAGTTGAGGACATTGTTTTCATTAGAAACGAAGGAGGTTGTAATTATATGCATCTCTGTAGTAACAAAACAACCTATATTCAGCCTAACCCCTGTTGTTATTGATTGATCGGCATTGAAAATAGGTATTAATATAAGCAGTTTTCCCATCAAATAGAAAGAATATTTTCATATATATTGGAAAGAGGTGATGACTCTGGCGTCAAAAGAATCCAGTTAAATAAATAAAATTTCCTTTTCGAAATGAAATGAAGAGGAAGATTGCAATTTTGAATGTATGATACAAGAACTCAAGCTGGTATTAACGAGCTTCCTGTAAATTACAACTCGCGTTGGTTCCTGTTTGATTATATTATTTCGCAACTTGGTATTTTCCTATTCAATTGATCAGTTAGGACACACTGACTCAGCGAGAATTTATTTGCTTGTGTCGTCGTTCTCTTTCCAGGTGCATGGACAATTCCCATTACAGGACTTGATGGTGGAGGAGGCTGAATCGACAATGAGTTTCACAGTGTACTCGGGCAATCGTTGCTTTGTGGTGGCAGCACCGTCTGAATGGCAACGTGACCGGTGGTTGGAGGACATCTCCCGCGCCATTCTTGCTGCCAAGACGACCGCACCCCTTCCTCCGCCTCCCCCCGCTTCTGCCGCCTCACTTCTTCTTGGCGGATACTCCACGAATTCCACCATTCTCGATGAAGACGATGACGCTAAGTCGGAACGGTCTGGTGAGTCAGTCTGAACTTTTCGGTCCTCGACTTTTCATTTTAGGGTTATAAGAAAGCGACAGCGGATTTCTAGTCATTGATTTCTTATGACTACTGGTCTTCATCGTAAAACAAGATGGAGAAGAAAGACTTCTGGTTGAAGAACTTTATTAGTTATGAAAGGAAAGCTCAGAGGACCGAGAGGCTGTGTGTGTAGGTTTTGTTAGTTTAATCGATAAAGGGGTAAACTCTTAAGCGTAAACGTTTGGTCTGTAGGGGAATAACTGGAGGATTAATAGATCCTCAGAACTCGAGGGACTTTCAAAGTCTTATATGGATCTTCAACAGGTCATGAAAAGTATGACAGTGAGGACGTCCAAAATCCAATTTGGACCGTCGATGTATAATTACGATGGGGTGATGCTACATTGCAATGTGACTTATACTCCTGCGTTCTCTGATTAACTGTTGATGATTTGGCTCCACTCGGTCAGCCCTCGCGATTCCCAATTCCTCTTCCTACTTCTTTCTCCCTTCCCTTCTCATTCGTTCCTACTCGTCAATTATACACGTGGTCCTATTTAACTCATGGTCTTCTCTCTCGACAAAGGCTGTTGTGTATCCTATTAGTCTTAGAAATCTTGTAAGGGAATTTCTAAGCCTATGTTGCTATGAATTACAAACGAGGCTGAGGAATGGTTTGCTGTTACTCGTACCAAAGGAGGAATTTCATTTGTAGAATGGCATATGAAATAGCAAAGTAGCCCAGCGAGAGATGAAACTGGGGATCGAATAGGAGTGTATAGAGAAGATGTCTGCATGTCAAAAGTCTAACCTTATTTGTCTGTCGTGCCACTGATTCAATATTACCTTTTTCTTTAATCTTGATTATTTCCCCAAAACGGAGTGGTAATCCAGTGTTCAGCACTATTTCTATCAGCAGTAACTATTATTTAAAATAACTTCATGAAACAGTCGAATGGGACTTTAAAATTTTCACCGACAGAGAACAAACTTTCATCTATCTGAACACAGAAATTTGGTAATGAAAGGAATTTCTTACCAAAAAACTTAAAACTGGCTGAAATGAGCGAATAAAATTTTTTAAGTTATTTGAGTAGGTGAACCATTTGAGGGTTTATTGATTCTGTTCGATAAATAATTTTGCTCTCGAAAGAAGCAGTCATGAATGAATGTTTTTTCCTTTCTCCTCCTCATGGCTTTGAAACATGAAATAGTAAGCTCTGATTGCGTGCCAGATTTCATTTTGTATCGCAAATGACCTCTATTCAAAGCCACTTCCCTGGTTTTAATGTATAAATACGTTTTAATGTTGTTATTACAAATGCTATCTCAAACAAGTTGAGCTGAGTTCAAGGTTTAACTTACTAATCCATTATAAGAGCTGCCTCCGATCAGTCAAAATCTAAGAGGACGAGACAAGTTGTATCTCAGTGGTGATTCATCCTTCAAAAGCTTCAATTCCTTAAAGTGTTAGGGAAGAAATTTTTTATCCTCGGGCAATTTTAAAGCCATTCAAATAGATTGATATTTTATTTATAGGAAAATTTTCCTCCCTTCTTGTTGTGATCAATCAACTAGAAACATCTATTAAGTCAAAATGATACTATCAATAAAACACTGGTTAAGCGACACCTTTGAATTTGATAATAAGCAAACTTGACTGAAATCAAGACTATCACTTCTAGAATTTTTGAGGTAGGCGTTTCTTTATTACAACATAGGAGAGTAATTCAAGATTACCCGCGTCCAAAGATCCAGCTCTAAAGGGAATAATACTCTTATTTCTTCTCTGAGTTCTCTTTTCTCATTTCCTTGCCTTTTATTTTAGAAGTTTCAACTGGTCAATCTTCTAGTCAGGACGCCGGAAAGATTCTTCACAGAGCTACAACCAGTGTACATGTCTGTTGGCACAGAAGTTCCACATTCTCAATGTCCGACATTCTCCGAGCTAATGAAGTATGCCCTTCTCAAGATTTCATATGTCTTATTAACAGCCTCATTTGGTGCTTATTTAACTACCTATTTCTTTTAAGTATCAAACAAGTGGCTATCTACTCAGAAAATTCAAGAACAGTAATGGGTGGCAGAAGCTTTGGGTGGTCTTTACTCAACTCTGCCTTTTCTTCCACAAGAGCTACCAAGATACCTTCCCGTTGGCTAGTCTGCCTCTTCTGGGCTACAACATAACCACTCCGTCTCCAGAAGACAACATCCGTAAAGAATTTGTCTTCAAACTCCAATTCAAAAATCATGTCTACTTCTTCCGTGATGACAGCCAAACCTCCTTCGAAAGGTAATATACCTTCTCTACTTAAATTATTTCGGTAAAATGTTCTGAAAATAATTCAGCAGTTCATACTCTGTATTGTGTAATTTTAGGTGGTTTGATTGCCTGAGCAGTGCTGCTGGAACGAGCTCTCGACAGCGGTTGATTAGTTCACGTCACAATGTCACGTCGACGACAACGTCAGCTACCTCTGGTCCTGCCGATACAAACCTCAATGAAAAGAAGGAAAAGTGATGATGATGGCGGAGGTTAGATGACGTTATTTGTGATCTGCAGTATTTTTAATTGGTTTTACGATTATCTTCTTTTATTTCTCGATGTCTTCTTCTTGACTTGGCCTTTTATCTTCTTTAACTTCTCCACCTCTGCCTCTCTTCTTTTTTCTCGCTGATTTTATCCATTATTATTGTAAATTATGATGAAATCTGATTCATTAAATTGATATTATCTGCTGAATACTCGCTATGTTCCTTTTTTAAAAATCATCGAATGTGTTTCTCAAGATGCATTTAAAATTTGCAGAAGATATTGGCTAAATTGTAAAATTCCGGTGTAAATTTAAAAGCTCTAAACTGCATGATAAGCTTTGAGGTGAGGAATTGAATATCTGGACTAATTTGTAAACGGAAATGTAGGAAGGAAATCATGAAAGTTGTGCATGCAAAGAAGTGTAGCAGGGCAGGCTCTAGCTTAGAGAAGGATCATTGTAAACTATAGACAGAAAGTTAGGCTGTAAGAACTTCTGCACTATGCGCTTTGTTGTAAGAAGATTCAACTGAGTCGAAATGGAATGACAAACCATGAAAGTAAATTATTCAACGGCCTCTCAATATCGTGGACATTGTCTCACCCATTGTGACTCAGAAATATATCCCTTATGAGTGCACAGAGAACTCCAACCAAAGTAAAACTCCTGATACCCGAGATTCACTTAATCTGTTTACGTGAAGCTTCTGGTGAATTTCAAATTCAAGCAGGACATATTGTTTTAGCGTTGACGGATAGAAAAGTGCTTGAAATAATGCTTATAACCAGAAAGCAGTAGATTTGTGTAGTCCGTTACATTTAACCACCACAAAATACAACATTCTGGCGACGCAAATTGTGTGAAAAGACTACCACTATAATAAAATGTCCGGCTCATTTGAATAAATTATGCTGAAGGTAATGCAATTATGAAATCAGAAACCGCTTTCAACACTTCTTATCAATTTAGAGATCCTCATCTTGATTTGCTAATTGTAATCAATCCTTGAAATATCATTTTGAGCTGTATTCAATAGTTGCCATTTAAGGGGGTCAGGTATAACCGTTAAACGGTTATTCTTAGTCTTTGTCAGGTGCATTCGGTCCGCAGACCCCTCTCTTGCGTGTCAATCCAAATACTTGGAAGCTGATTTTACCCTTCATTATTTTCTCCTTATTCGCTGAGCAGACTCTTGAATTGCCCTCTTTCCTGTCTACCTTGGTGCCGTGGATTCAAGAGAACCTTTGACTGAAACTTGAGAATTCTCTTTCCACGCGTTCTTTGTTGAGCACCCTTTCGCATTTGCCTTTTTTCCTAACTGTCTCTAGTGGCTTGTGTTCTTTCTGGCCTATTTGCCATATCGACTCTTATATTTTGCCACTTTGTTTCCTTGGTGGAAGGCAATGGAATCTTTTGCATTTGGAAGATCAGCTTCTCTGACTATCGTCGGAAGATTGTTTTTTGTGCATGCTAATTCTGACCAATTTTCAGAGTGAGAGCATCTTGCCTATAAATCATATCTACGCGACGATACTTTTATGAGAAAATGCGTTTCTCAAAGAGGGCAGTCATTCATAGGGAAATAGAAATTATTCGCTAATTTTCTAATAAAATACATCTTGGACAGGGCGATGCAGAGCTTTCGAAATTACTTTTCAATATTTCATTAATTAAAAGAAAGAAGTATCATTGTCAAGAGAGTACATTCTCTTCTTGGCTATGGCTTATCTGGTGGCATCTGTAGCGGGCCACCAGATTGTTGAGGGTCACCGGTTTGTAGTGGCAGAGTCACCAATTTGTCGTAGGAGTAGTTCACCAGTTTGTAGCAGTAATTGGCTAACAGTAAATGAAAAGAAAACGACACAAGGATGGCGTTGACCAGGTTATATTGAATAAAGTCCAGTACAGAGTCTTAATAGAGAAATAGGAGATTGGAGAAGGACGGAGCTATGGAAAGAGGCGTTGGACTAGGTAGGGTCCCTTGGTGTGTTCATGTCGTGTGTCTGATGGAGGCTATTTGTAATCGAGACTTTGGGTGAGGACACGCATAAGGATACGGTTGTATGTGTGGTTAATTGGTCGAAATGATTGTAGGAAAAGGAAGGGTCAGTGCAGACAAGACTGGTTAATAGCGGGGTTAATTAAACGGTGTCTGCTANTATCGTCTGAGGTATGTTTACCTTTTCCGATCGATGAGAAATAGGTCAGCTGAGGATACGATGTTGGTCTATGGAGTGCATGGGGTCACAGGAAAGGTTAAAAGTTTACAGACATTACTATAAAGATAATTAAATTTAGTGATGATTAGAGATGGTGTAAGATAAAATATTTCGGAGAAAAGGGTTCATCCTTCACATCCATTATAAGAGGGTTCCCACAAATAGTTTACTTGATATCAATTAATTATTTTGGAGATTTCTCAATTCTACCATCATCCCTGGTCATTCTATTGAGTCCGAGGAATGGAATTGTTCAAAAGTTCTCTTAGCTTTATTGCATTTTGTAAAAAAATGAATAGAATGATTCAATGTCGTTAATTTATGGTCAAAACAACAGAGTAACTGTCAAATGATCTAAATTATATATGTTAAAGAGCTGATCTTGACCCTAAGGTCAAGTCAATAAGTACTATTCGGAAGGTAAGATTTGAAATATTTAAATCCCTTTAAATAATCTCGTTTTTAGACGTAAACTTTAGTTCTGAAGACAAGAAATACATTTCAGTAAAATAATATGCATAAAAATCTTTTTCGTTAATATAAGATTTTATATTATAATAGAAAATGATAGAAGCTTCTTTCTAATACTTTTAATGCAAAGATAAGTTACAACCGTAGCAAACCTAGGTACCCATTGTGAATGACGCCATGGTTTGCGTTAAGGATGTAGGAGTGGGAGGAGGTAACAGCAACAATCGGCAGTTTTAGAAGCGGGACACAGGAGTTGTGTACACCAGAGTTTTATTGAACAGGCCAAGATGAATATTGAAGAGAGTATGATAGTGAATGATAGTGGAGAGAAGAAGAAGCGTAGGAAACAGTAACTGTTTGGTCAGTAGGCATTTCAATTTGTATTTCGTTTCAAAGGGTAACAGAGTAAACAATGGGAATGATTTCGGACATCGGTGCGGTGAACTTGAGGTCACCGAACGTTTAAGTAACGCTTATTCACTAATTCCGCAAATGAAAGCAAAACACTTGAGGACACAAGACATTGCTACAGTAACTTGGATTCATCGTAGAATTAAGTGTCACTATGATGACGAGATAATTTAGGTTTCAGGGGCTAGTTTTGGAAAGGTGTTGTGATTCATCCTTCGAGGACTTGTTGAAAGTTTGATAGTTTGTGTTCTAATTAGAATGCTGTGAATTAACATCTGAGCGAGTGTTCATCCCTACATCATCCATTCTGGTTTTTTCGATTTGTATAATCTTAATTAATTCACTTCATGCCAGTAGTCTTTCATCAGAATGTAAAACCCTTCATTTCAAGATCGAGCAAAATATTTCACCAGTCAACGTAAATCACTTTCGCTAAGTTCATGATTTTGATCTTATTTAACACTCTGAGGTTTGAACTCAACATTTAATATAATTCCATGACATTCCGAAAGAATCGCTTCTATCATAATGAAATCAGTAATTGGAATTCACGTCTTTCTTACGGCGTTTCTTGATTACTGACTGACTTCTCTTTAGTACAAATGAGAAAAAGTATTTTTCATTCAAAGTTTAACTGAATCCATATTTCAGCTTAAACTGGTCTATTCACATAAAAAGTGTATATTAGTCTTCGAAGCTCGATATGTTAAGCGCGAATTTGTCAGTGAAATGTTGAGCAGCGGTGCTTTGTAAATATAATTGCTACCGATAAATTATTAGTACAACCTATTTTAAGGTCGTGTAAAAGATATCGAATGATCTACTATCAAATTCTAGTGCATCTAAAGGAACTAAATATTTATCTCTCGAGCCTTGCTATTTTATTACTTTTGCCGCTTTGGGTTGTATCCTTTTTTTAACATTATAACCCAAATCAATTTTTATCATGGAGAAGAAACTGAAATCGGATGTGGTCATAAAGATATTGAGAATTAGGTATATTAGAAGAGTCCCACTTTATCTGATTTTCAGTTTTGGGCTGTACCAAATTTTCTGATTGGGTAGTTAATGTTCAAAAGTTCAAATTACATTACCTTTCACCCGAATTATTAAGCAAATTCTTGTTCACGGTGTCCGTTGCCCATTGATCGGTTGAGTAATTAGGATCGTCGGACTTGACAATTCCATTCATTGTTTCCTTCTAAAGGGCAGAAAAACAGGATGGTAATAGCATGCATGGCATTTATATAGTGTGACACAACAGGATTAGAGCTTTCTACCTCTTCTATGATGCCTTAGTATTAACCTAATCACTCTACCCTTTCTTCAAACGATTTCCCTTCTTCTGTTGCCATGCCTCCGATTGTCCAAATAGCATAATAAATGAAATATTTACAAATTATTGTTTATACAAATAAGCATTAAAGTATTTGGGGGCTCATCTAAAGCATCTTGGAATTAGTGATAAAGAAGTCGCCAGTCCTAACAAGAAACCCGGGGGAAGTAGACGTGTTTCCACTTTCTAGCATATCTGTTGATGAATCCGTGCTCTTGTCTTTTACATTTCCGATGTCATGAGATTCAAGGCAGTTTATTTATCTAACGGTGACAAATATTTGCCCTGATTTAGGTATTCTCAATTGTTGGAATACTACCGGATCGATGATAGATTTGTTCATTCGTTCAGTCAAGATAAACTGTCGATATTTTATGAGTTGAATGTGCTCGAATCTATCTCATTAAAGTTGAGGCTATATGGTAAACCACCTCTTGTTGCCTCTTACTCGAGTACATTACGGCAAAAATCTTAGGACTGAAGCTAACTAATTAAGTTTTGAACTTCAGTTTGTTATTTTCACTCTTCCTTAATGAAAAAATCGTAAATACAGGGAATGAAATGAGGAAATAGAAACGAATATTTTAAAATCTTGTAGAGGTATTTAACTCTCGCTGACCTTAGAAAGGCTGACTTGTGTAATCCGTGAAATTTGTGATTTTGATAACTTTCTATTATTAGAAATGAGAATTCGAAGTAATTTTCATTGAAAATCCTTCAACGACAAGTTCAATACTCCAGCACCATTGACGAAATCCCCGTTCCTAAAGCGCGTTGATCGACGAGGTTGTCCAGTGACTAATTTTCGGACAGGGATTTCATACGTCCCTATGCGCACTTCCATTTAATTATTCCAAATGCAAGATTGCTCCACAAATCAAAGAGAAAACGCTTCTTCGAATTTGATTTTCGAAAATACACATTACAAGAAAAATCTGGAAATGAACGTCGAAAAGCACGAAAGGTAGTCATAAAGTCTCATCAATTTTCCACTATTTGTGTATTTGATATGAACTTATTAACATGAGCCAAATCTACCTAATCTTTCCCCAAATTATAGTCTTAACGCTGAGATATGATCCTCTATTCATTTTCCAAAATCACTCTTTACATTCTCCATGAGAATAATTTGACGTCTTCATGACCCTATAAACTCTTATCTGTCATGTCTAAACACGTCCATCAATTTCCCCCTTTCTATAACCGTCCCGTTTCAGTAAAAGTACACTGCACTCATGTCCAAGTGAACCATATAAACTATCTTTGTATTGCTGCAGACACGCTGTCATACACAGTCTCCAGACTTCCCTCTATTCTCATCCCCCCTCCCTCCCCCCCACGATCTCTTACCTGCTCGTTTCTCCCCGTAGTTTATTCAATACACGTTAGCCTATGCAATTCTTGGCGTTCTACTTGTTGGAACTGTTGTTTGCTATTGTTAGCTGCCAGCCGCTAGTTATTACTCCAACCTCGCCAAATTGATGTTATCGCTTACAATTAGCTACAAAGCTTTTCATGCACTTGTTCGAAGAAATGACAGTAAATCTTTTGAATTACGATAGTAATGACTTAGGATCTCCCCTTACTTGAAGATCACATGTATTAATCGGTACTCTTCGACATTTGATTCAGTGTTAAATTCTCGCACCATCATCCGAGTACTCAGTGTATTTAGCAAATAATCTGCCATTGTTATGGAATTTTCGCATTCCCTTCATCATCTGTCCAAGTGACGATTCTGAAAGCGTTGATCACTAGAATGCATGTTACGATGAGGGAGGTTGATACCTGCCTAAACAACAACAGCCTCCCCGAATGGTCATCTTAGAGTTGTGTAATGGATTCAACATTAAGACTGAGCTTTGGCAACCTACACTTCAACTAAACTACCGACGTGATAAGTAAATTTCTGTCGCTCTCTTAAGCCATCTTGGAAGTATTTCGTTCATCTGATCATGTAGGTACTTTAAAGTAATTTAATTTCCATATTAAACTGAATTTTAAAACGTTCATCTTACGAATTAAACCCACTGGAATCAATTTAGTACAAACTCATTACTGATATACGTTTCGCTTGTTCTCTATTTTCATAATTACTTACTTCATGAAGCACCCATATGTTGAGAAAGCGTCTATTTGAGATGCTCAAATTTGAAGAATTGAGAAGTGGAGCCTCGTTATTTTACGTAACTGTATAATAGACAATTTTACGTCGTATAACTTGACCTAACAACCAACCGATCAAAAAAATTAGTTCAATCTGGAACCAGGTGACAAAAATATAAGTTTGATATCATGACATTTCTTTGATGAATAAAACTCACATCAATACATATCGAGATGACAAAATCAATCACCTACTTTAGTCAAATGACCAGCTGGCTATGAGCTCACTCAAACACTTAGAGGTGTCATTCTGAAATTCGAGTTTCATATCTTTTGGGCGTGATGCTATAAACTAGGCCTATCAAAAGTGGACACCTTGATGGTTCTAAAATGTAAATAGGCTCTTTTGAAGCCCTAACTTTTCATCTCTTGACCCGTTAATGAACCATTATTCGCGTTTGGAATCATTCCCGAGACTTCTCTTTTGCCTTCCTGTATCAGTATTACATGTATTGTGAATATTTTAAGAAGGCGACACGATGTTTTTCAGTGTATCCGAACAAAGTTCGTAGGCTTCATCCTTTGCACACTGAATAATGGCTTCTTTGGGGCCCGGATGATCAATCTTGCAACTCCTGCGATAATTGGCTAACTAAATAGCCAATCATTTCTAACGTATCCAGATCTGTATTATCGAATGAATTTTCTTGATAAAGTGGAATGGAACCGTCGTATGAGTTGCAGGTTTTCTCATTTCTTCCTTCTTATTCTAACAAATAAGGCCATATTTCACACTCAATGGGTAACCTAAATTTTGCCACTAGCCTTGTAATAATACAAAGTTTCAGAATTTGAAACAGTATAGATCTTGTCCCCTACCAACCTTTCAAGGTGAATCAATTAGAATTATCGGTACCATAAGAAAAAAATTACGTAGAATTAATCAGGAAATAGATTGAATATTCATACCTCTTTCGAGGATATATTTGTAGCATTTACTTATATTTTCAAATGAAAATAACCGAATTTTATTAAACAATAAAAAGTTAATGAATAGGAGTCTGGAGGACGATAAGGGAACTTTTCATTATTGTAAGCCTGAGTAGATCATAAAGTTTTTTATTTGTGCATGACGGTTAAGTTTTAGAAGAAACAAAACTCATTTGTGGGGACCTCAACATGGCAAACACTGGGTGTTCTTCCACCTCCACTCCCTCCCCCCATCTTAGCCCCACTGTATCCGCAACCCCGTCTTAACCCGTCTGTTTTATTGATAGGATGGTGAGTAACCAGATGGGATTAGGGATAGGAAAACGATAGTTCGTCATAGAGAAAACACATTTCTATTTCTCGATTATAGTCTAAGTCAGTTTGAAATAACTCCACTATCTATGGTGTGTACAAGTTACCAAGGCTGTCCAGTACGATCTCGTACACACTAGAACATTCTGGAAAGTGCGCAGAACTCGATAGCTTTCTATAGAGTTATCAAATACACGGCAACCAGACACATCTGATTGGGCACATCTAATATCCTTCCATGATCAAGTTCCTGGAATTAATCTACAAACAAAAATCTTGCCCTTTGCATTTTCGATTTTGTCCCAAATAGGACAATAGTATTTTTTGACCTAAATGCAAATGAGAATTGGACAAAATTCAATTGGTAATACTTAGTGAAAAGTCAAAGTGAAATCTGAGGAGATAACGGTGGTAGCAGTGCACTTTAATCTGATCTCTCCATTGGACTATCTAATACTTTTGTGAGCTGGTACTGAGGCGATCGGCCAACCACAAAAATTGGTTCGATCTGGAACCAGGCGGCAATGACAAGAAAAATAGATCAAGAATCAGCGAACTACATCCAAGAGATAAAACGCGCACAATATGAGCCTAGAGGTCAAGCTTCGTAGGGCACTTTTAATTCAGATGTTTTCCCATTGAGAAAAACTCGGTAATAAACAAATAAATAAATGAGTTAGTAAAAAGCTTTACGGAATTATGACTGACGGAGGTCAATTAAGGAGAGTGAAAGTGTTCAATGTCTACCATCATGAGAAGTCATGTGAGCAAGTCAGAGAAGTATGTAGAGAAAATTAGTATTTCTTTTTTGCCAATTTAAGTTAATTACTTAATTGGGTTGCCTTAAGAAGTGCAATTTTGCTGACTTTGTTATTTACGAATATTCAAGTTAGAATCATTTGAATTCTACTGTCAATGCTACTGGTTGATTTAAGTAGGAATATTTGGAACTAGATGCACGAAAACACAAGAGGTAGCACATGTAGGTGGCCTATAGTAAGGTTGACGTTGCGGAATAACATTTACCAAAAGAAGGTGCCTCTAAATCTACCTATACAGTGACATTCAGGCGGATGCTAAACAGGAGTTTAGTGAGAAAGAGGGCAAAATTTGGATGGTGGATCCTACGAAGAATTCTTTTCCCCACTTTATTGAAAATCAGTCGAAGGTTCACGCAATTAGAGAAGTTATATGTGTGGATTCTCGGTGTCTTTGCAAACGAAAGTGAGTTGAGAAGGCACTGGTAGATCGATCAACGCAAATCCAAAATGGCAGACACCCTTATCCGGCACATGAATGCAACACAAATTATGTGAAAGGGGAATGGCTTTGAAATCACATGGAAGTAAGTCACCCAGATTTTCCGTATGAAGAGCAAAATGATAAAATCAAGAGACATGTCCGAAAGCAGTAGATCTGATGATAATATGGAGCTTAGATGAAGTTGGGTACTTCCGGTTCCCGACTCTCACTTTTTCATCAAAGTAGACATACTCCCTCTTTATGGACCTTCCCTTCCTACGTGTTTGAATGTTTCTCCATGATGAATAATCATTAAACTTTTTAGTTCTGCCATGAGAAACACGTAATTGAGTAAATTGAGACGGGGTAGCATAAGCACACACATTAGCATTCGATTCAACACCCCATTTGGGAAAACGAAACTGAAATGTTTGAAATGTAAGCGTTCGAAGACTGTGATTTGAGAAGTAGTCCGAAATGAGTCTTGGAAGTGAACTTATAACATTGTGACCCATCTGGTAACGTATTCGCTTGGATAATTTTAAATTGTGATGTCACCGGAAGTCACTCATAAATTGGAAGTACTTGTATCTTCATAGGATTTTAAATATGGTCAGTTAACGAGATTTTTTCTTCTAATATTCAAGATGGCTAGATCATAACACCCTGTATGACTTTAATGTAGCGCAGGTTTAGATCTTTCAGCACTGATTTTATCCAGCCTATATCACTTGTGAAACTAATAACTTGCCACCCCCCTTAAAGACCAGAATAAACCGGTGCCGTTGGCCGTTCCCAACTCTGGGCATGCACCGATGGACATCTGTATCGTGACCTCAGACTTGGTAACTGACCTCCACTCCCAAAGGCATACACACTAAGCGTATTTCGTTAAATATATCGCCACATTTATGGAGGTAAACTATTATTTATCATCATAACTTGTATAATTACTAATTTTAATGGTTTAGGGGAAATGAGAGAGAAATGTTACTGTCCTTGACTATCACTCAGAGTGTCATTTTAACTTCTGTTATTGCTATTAATACTCGAATATTAATACTTTAAATACGATTTAGAGGTAAAAACACCTAATTCAAAGCAATCTAAGGTTGACAACTTCATATACTGTACTAGTTGGTCGATTAAACTTCTTGACAGATTCCAAGCAAATCACGGGATATCTCCTCATATTTGCGATGGAACAAAAGTCGCGGTAAGTATATTTCAATGTGCTAACGGGTAAATACTATATGCGTTAATACCCTCTATCCGGGAATCGAAGTTCTAAAGTCATTTCTGATAGCTGAAATCGAACTTTTTAGCGAAATTCTAGTATGGTATATTCAATGAGAAGTTCTCCGAATACGCTTCCTTAATATTTCCAGGCAGATAAATTCAAAATCCATGTAACAATTAAATTATTTCCCAAAAATCACATTTATAAAAGAATTTTAGTTGTCATTAGGTTGGTATGATCAAATCCGGAATTGAATTTGACTTCTCTATTGATGGTAACTTGCCCTCAAACTGCAAAATATAAACTTGTAAGGATTCTGGAAGGTGATACATATTCTATTCTCACGTATATTCGGAAATTCTTCAATTTACCTTTCATTCCTCAGTATAATTTCTTAAGTTATTCCGAATGGTATTAAGGCCCCCCTCCTCACCCTCTCTAGAATGTGCACCTTGGAGTACGAAAAATCGATCTTAGCCATCGGATTAAGTTGCCACTGTGCACTCAAACCGTATCGACAATCGATGGTACAGCCTCGACTGACGACTACTCACAATGGCTTAGCAACTATGGGCAACATTAGCTGCACTTCGATTAAATCCTCAAACCCCTTTTCCGACCATTTGACTCATCCATTCATATATGTACCCTAATAGAATTATATGCCCAACCTGCTGTCATTGTTAAACACTCTGGATTTGGAAGGGCATTTTCCATAGTAAAACAAAAGTATTATGCGTTTTAATTATGTAGAAACATCCATACACGTAGGAGAAGAAAGTTAGCTCAGTACTGAGAGGGAGTAGTGGTAGCAGGATGTAAAGTCATGGAATTCAGAGAATCTTACTTCATCAGCTCTTTATCTTATCGCTATCTTTCCATTCTGGAAAATCCGATGACATTATTTCTTGCCATATTTCACATACTTTTCGAAGTGCCTATCTGCTGGAAAAAGAAGTCTACTTGTTGGGCGTGTGGCGATCGATTTGTCAATACCCTCTCAACTCATTTTCGTTCTCAAAGTTTCGATGATACCAAGAATCCACACACATCATTTTTTACGCAATTGTGGTTGATGTTTGATAATGCCAGGAATAGAATTCTCTGCAGGATTCCTCATCTAAATTTCACCTTCTTGCGCGCCGAACACCCTTTTAGCATTCATTTTGGTAAATGGGTTTTCAGCAGCAATCTGGCCAGAATATCATCTACACTGTGAAGACCTGCTCTAGTAATACAGATTGGCAAGTTCACACTCATTTTCAGGTGATGCTATCTTTCGAACTTGTTACATTTTAATGGATATATGTCAGGTAGATTTTCCACTTTCCGAGTGAATTTAATTTGCATTTCGATATCCCCTGGAGATTTTAAGTTCAGGCCGTTGGATCACGTTCCATGTAAAATTAATCCCACTGTTGGGTCAAAGATGGGATTAATTGAACACAGCCCCGTTAAAATGCGAAAACTGTCATTAAACCGTTCTTTGTCCCAAATTGAAAAAAAAACCTTTTTTTATCAGTTGAACGCCATTAATAAATTTGCAAATCACTTTAATGAATGGGGATGATTTCAAACTAGACGTCGCTTATAAATTTGTGGAATTAGAAATGGAAGTCCATCAATTTTAAAATCTGTCCGGCCCAATTTTAACTTCGAATATCTCTCAGTTTATATCTGAACACTGCCATCGTAAATGATGCTTCTTTAGTCAAGGCCCTCTAGTGACTTTATTTCTCTTCGACGTTACTTGTTACCATGATTTACTGATTGCTTTTTACCCCGTCTATTGTTCTCTTTACGATTACCTATGTTTATGACTCATTCCCCAATCATTAAGCCGTTCCTGTTGCCTATCTTGATCGGTATCGGCAGTGACGGCTTGGCGACTCGGAATTATATGGAATTAACAATGGATGATCGAAGCGACCAGAGGTGGGAAGTTCAATCAATTCGATCTTACACAAGTTTATATATACACGGAGGGAGGAGAAGATTGTCAAGGAGGATTGGGAATCTATGCCCAAGTCACCGAGAGGATATTCCTATCCGTTTGTCAATATTGACCGAATCTTGAGCACTCCCCGCACTTGTCAGCTACAGATCAGGATAATTGCATGCCGGCTGATCAGTTAGGCAATGCTTTATTTCGTCTTTCCACTTCATTAGATCCTTCTCAAAAGCATAGCGAGATTTAATATATTTTACAAATCTATGATAATTTCTAATCTGTGAGATCTGTTAAATTTGAATAACTGTGACTTTCATCCAAATTGTATGCTAAGCATTTTTTCTTCTAATAATTCTCAGTCTGTTCAAACCGGATTCAGATATACTGATTGGAGTAATTCAATTACGGTTTTCCTGCTGTAGCTCACTCAAAGAGACATTTTGTTTCTTATCTTGCAGGATAATTTTGACGAAATCCTGATAAATATGAACGGAGGGCAATAGTAACTTCTCTGTTCTGTTGGTAGAATAATGAATTGATATGCCATGGCCTACTACTCAATACACTCCGAATATTGTGGGCATAAACTCACTCAGAAACTAAGAGATAAAACCATAAGAGTTGAATTTCAAACTATACTCCTCATAAGGGAATAGGCAGTTCAATGCTTCTGGAATAGAAATAAAGCACAACTCTAGATGCCTTGACTTCATTACATACTCTTATTCGACTTCTCTCCGTTTCAAACCCTAATGAACAATTTCTCCGTTTCCCATTTCTTGAGGTTCTCCATAATCAAAACTTGTAATAGATTTTTTGTTGACATGTCATAAGAAACACAATAATAATTAATTACTAGAATAAATTTTGACGCTTTTGTAGAATTTTAACAGACTCCAGTCCAACTAAATCGTATTTTCTATGCCGAACCTCCCCTTCAGGATGGTATCAAGGTTCCGAGCATTATTGGGTGTTTCTCAAATATAAGAGATGTATTTTCTCATCCTATGAGAATGTGAGTCACGGAGCTGCTCGAGAATGCACAACTGTTTGGACGAAACTCCCACTATGGAGATATCGCTACGCATGAAATGTGGTGTGAAACCAGGGCCTCAGTGTCTATATGCTGCTATCCACTCACCATAGTAACCATTAGCTATCCTTCTCACCCCTCTCTCATCACTAAGCCATGGTAACTACTCTATGTTAAAATTGCGGCTTATCAACCACTGCTTGATTGGCAGGACAGTTAAAAACCCCACAGTGTGAGGTAGTCGTCCATTTTAGAAAATACCTATCTGGATCTTGATTCTAGATCTGTCAACCCAGTCGCGATAATCAGTTAGAATTTATGCTACTTTAGGAAAAGCAAACAAGAGATTATCAGAGAAGATCAACAGATTAATAATAATAATCTATATAAAAGTTACATAGGAATCGAGGTGGCATTACCATTCACACAAATACATCAACGGGTCAACAAGTGCTGATGGTAAAATGGTGAAAATTCATTAGCCAACCATCTAATGAAGCAAAGATTTCAAGGAATTTCTGAGCCTTAAAAGCCATTCCCTAATACTCAATTTGAAATGACATATAAGTCATAACATGAGCGATAAACACGTAATGCACGTATTCCCTAAACGCCCCAAGCCCATTATGAACTCGATTTATTCCTTATTATTATGCAACATTAGCTATACAAATAATAACATCTCAATTTCGAGCAAGAATGCCTAATTATTTTCATCATCTTTCCTTCTCTTTGTCCCATAAACATAAATTCACCCAATTCTCTACAAATCTGAAGGTCACGAGCTAAACTGCCTGGAAAAATATAATAAAAACCGGAGGCATTCCATATGGTAAAACCAATAAAATAGTCCCCAAGTCATCAAATTCATGCCATTACACCGTCATTGGCTCACTGCCCACCCAATCATGAAACTATCTTCTCTCAGGTACCAGTCAGATTCACCATGACGCTATCCAATTAATCGGCCCAGCTCCTACTTCCCACTCTCCGAAGGTCATAATTATCTTCCCGTCTCGGTCAAAATCTTTCCGGACCCAAAATTAACGCCAAGTAAGTCAGCTGTGTGATAACGTAAATGCGTCTAATAGCTTCAAAATGGAATGTGGGGAATAAGTTCAATAGACACTCAAAAAGGAAACGGGATATATACAAGGAAGAGAATAATGACAGAAATCTAGGTGTCATGTCTAGAAGTTCAGATGGGGGAGGGGGATTTGATAAACTGACGTCTTTAGGAATGTAGGAGAAAAAAAAACTCTAGGACTCCACTAATGACACCTTCCTATCCAGCCAATCCCGAGAAAAGTCGGCTGAAGAGAAAAAACAGGTATTGAATGAAAAAATATTTTACCTCATTACAATTGAGATCAAATGAGACTTACTCGGAGTAGCGAACTGGGGTTCGACTTCAAGTAAGCGAGTTAAATCGGAAAATACTTTCTGTAGAATACGACTCTCCATAATATCTGAGATAGGGAAAGCGGGTTGGGAAGAGGGGTAGTCATGGAAGTCACGATGTAGCCGGAAGACCATGGAACAGAAACAGAAACGTAGAATGAAGACTCGAAGGAAATCTACGTAGAGGAATTGTTGAATAGAGGGATCTAAAAGGAAAACAAATCAAATTGTTAAAGTGCTGTAAAGCTTAATTTCATGAAGGCTAAAATTAAAACTCGAGCAAAACTGTCCTTCTTTACGGTCTATCTCCTACTGTCTATTGCAAGCAAACAAATTAGAAACTGTTCAGAACGCAGATCTACGGATGATATTAGGCCTGTACGGTAGACAATTAGTGAATGATAACGTTTTAACAGAAAAGGTCCTTCTGAGAAACGTCGCCAAAAAACCGCAGATGAGTAGGCTTAATCTTTGGGGAAGTTTACTCAAGGATGACGATACAACTGTTGAACTTTTACTAAATTTCCAATTACCGAGATTGGGAAAATCTAAGGTTTCTCACACGGAGAGCAACCTTAGCTCAAAGCTGATGTGACACAGGGGTCTGGTGGAAGTCCGATTTGTGTTTAATCCTGATAAATCTATTCCGTGCTTATTAGAACACCAAAAATAATTTAGATGGTGAGAAAAAGAGAAATTGTCGGCTTAGAGGATCGATCTCACCGACCTATTCTTTTGTTTAGATGTTCTTCATGATAAAAAATTGTAAATTTTTTGCCTTGTCGTGGACAATAATAATAATCAAATCCAACCATAAAGAGATTGGGAAAGAGAAAAAATTACCAAGTTGACGAGCTCTGAGGAGGATGCGGCAGCACTCGCCCATGAAGGAATCGATCAGGGACGAGGCTCGTTCCCAAGTCTTCAGTGAGATGTTGGAGAACCGACAGATTTGCAGAAGACCCATTAGCGGAGAATGCAGGAAGAGGGTGAAAAGATTTCCTTTTCGTCTATCACAGTCGTATGCTGGCGGCAGGGTGTTGGGAGAAAGTAAGCACACCAGTGGCTGACTGAAGATGCTTTGGAAGTTCTGAAATTGAGAAACCACCATGAAATTGTAAATATACTGGCGACAGTAACAATTTTACGGTAGTTTAGAGATCTTCAAAGACTTCACAAGACGAAGGAAATTAATTAGATATCACCAGATATCTCCACGTTAAACTTCGAATAAATAATACTTCATTTTTCTCCCTCAAAACACAATATTTCGGTAGTAATTTAAACAGGAATTTTCGATATGGATGACAGTGATTGATTAAGTCAAATAAACAGGTTAGGACGAGAAGTGGAAAATCCATAAAACGAATGTTATTTGTCTAAATGATATATTTTTTTAGAACCTATCAGTCGACTACACGGAAAATGCATGTACTATAACATTACTCCGAGTCATGACAATGCAAGCGGGGAGATTCACAAGGACTGAAATGACCGACTGAAAACGATTTACCCTATTGTATGGCATAGCAACCAAACCAACAACTGGATTAGCAAGGCCAAGAATAATGGCCCATAAACACAGTGCTGAGGTAAATGGCGCGGGTTTGATATTTGGATCTCTGAATTACATTTGCTGCACTTGCGTCAGTCTAATTACGTATGCATATTACCAAACTCAACAGAGCTGATTTGAAAAATAAAAGAATAACATGTCATGCCATTGTTCTATCAATTCAAATATGTGGTGCCAGAAATTTCAACATCCCCTTAGCAAAATCTTCAAACTTTTATATTCAATTTGTCCTTCTTTTAACATTAATTTTTATCAATGGATTTGGACAAAGCAAAATTCTTCGAGATGAACAGATTCAAATCCTAAAATTGTGGGGATATTTCGACTTTAAAATAAGCAATGTGATTCTAGAATTCTAGAAATCGTATGAAAATGGCCAGTCTGTTGTTAACAATTGGAGCAAATGTAACTCTTCTGAACAGAGGCGTCAATAATACTGCATTTAGGAGATAATAGTAAGGGCGAAAAACCACATTCCCAGTTATTTTACATTTCGAGCCTTACGCACTCATTCTTGGTGACGGGAAAAAACAGGAATGAAAACGAATTTCGTTTTCTTGACGAGATTCAGAAATTCGACAAACTGGAACAATAAAAATGCAAGCATCATGGCTGTATGGATAAGACCCAAGACCATTTCTTTCGGTGCAAACGCATAACTACCTTAGGCCAAGAAATATTGGGTGAAAACACGATAAACACACTTACTAATTCAATCTCGCAAGCGACCTGATTATACGATTTCAGGAATATATGACCTACTAAGCACACTGTTACTGAGGTCGCCTAACACACGCGCGAGTATACTAACATGGACCCAGAGCGTAGAATTAATAGGAGAATAGTGGTCACTGGCTAGAAGGGAAGGTAATCACCCAATGCTCCATGCTACTTGGAAGGGCTACGTGTCCATTCCAGAGTAATGATAACTTCCTCTCAGATTTGTGCACTTAAATGCTTCACGACCTTCCATCTTTCATACATCTTATAGATTTTATGCTCTTTCATATTAACTTGACATATCACCAAGAAGTTGCTTAACGAAGAAGATCAGGCTTGCTACAATTAAGTGATACACACGGAAGTAATTGAATTGGCTTTCAAAATGAAAAATACCAAAGAAACACTTGGATATTTCAATTAAAACACTTCAAGACACATTTCTCAAGTTAGAAGGCATTCCATTATTCGAAACAATTATAACTTTACACAACAGTTTCCAATCTAATTTAACCAACAAGGGTCTAAAAAAGGAATTTTTACAAGAGTTCAATAGAAACGTAATTTCATTGCAACACGAACAGCTATGTGTCATTATTTCCATTTCGAAAAGAAACCTAGGTTATCTACATTTAAATAAAGGGAATATAAAAAAACAATAAGACTGCATTCTTAATCGCCAGAAAAAAGGCATTTAGTCATACTTTAGATTGCCCCATAGGATTATGGAAATGAACTGGGGGACAAAAAATACCTTGAATGCAGAGCTGTTATCGCTGTCGATAATCACGAAGAGAGGTTTGCGAGTATAGGCAAGAAGATCTCCTGGATGGATACTGAAATCAAAGGTAAATATATGAACTTCAAATCACTACAAAGGGAAAGTGGATGTAAGAAAAACGAAACGGACCAATGAGGATCACGATGATATGGCTTGAGCTTGGTTTTGGGTCCAGTACCTCCCTCCCGAAGAGGGTTAGTCACAACGCCACCGAAATCAAATCCACTCGCCATAGATGCTGAAAGAGAAAGAGAGGTTTCTAGACGACCTTAGTAAGAACTAAAGTTCAAATTGTTCAACTTTGTCATTACCTACATTCGGATTAGTCTAAACAGAAAGATCGGTGATAAAGATGGTTCAACCATTCGCATAATACTGATGTTTTTTAGAAGACATAGGATAAGACAAAGAGGGCCAATACACTGCACAACAAGGTAATTCTTTGCCTTTTTTTAAAAGAACAAAACAATCGAACAGACACTGACAGGAAAAATCTGCGAAAATAGGTATACATATAACTACGTATAGAACACTTAGAAAAACTATTGGGAGGATATCGAGAATGGCATCGGAGTTTGACCTATTACTATTATCCATTGATTTCCATGCTAGAGCAGGCAAGATTACATTTATAATTATGTACGGTATATATACAAACAAAGTGGAAAGAAGTAGTGGAACTCGGGAAGAGGGGTAAATTACAGAATCAAGAGCCTTAGTGGACGCGAACGCTGATATCTACATAAAAAACGTTTAATAGACACTGATTTAAAATAAGACGTAAATTTTACTTAATATCCCCATCTTGAACCTCATAATTGCCTTTCTCTAGTCCAATCAGTAATTAGGGGCAAAAACATCATTAACAAGGCCACAGATGATCTGAGGTCAATAAGCCCCAAATGCGTGCGTGTATTTTTAATGGGAAAGCGGGTGAACTAGATCTAGGCCACACAGTCCGACTAGAGAACAGGGGTGGGGAATAATTGGGGCGCGCACTATCACCAGCTGCCATAGCAACTGAACTCCTGAAACAGTCATCAGCACCTAGTGCGCCTATCCCACCTTCATCTACCCCCCACTCTGCGTTATTTCGATTCAAGCCCGGCGACATGGCTGAACGGAAAGCCATGGCAACGGGACCTCAGAGCCCTAGTAACTAGTGTGAATGGCAATGACATCACTGATAGACGCAGAACAAAGCCTCGAAAACAAACACAGAATGAAAGCGTAAATGCATAAACACAATGCGGAGAAATGTAAACTAAGACGTGTTCAAACCTGATTGCTGGGGCTCGAAGAGATGAGTAAGATGACTTAATTGACATTTCACCTGCCCAAACAACAAGACGAAAAAATGAACATGGAGAGAGTGATCCAGTTAACTGAAAGACACAGGAAGTTGCTATGGCATGCAGCAATTGAACAGGAATATGGCAGCTGGCCTAATCCGAAGATGACGCAAACGATTGTTAAAGAAATGGTTTAGACAATCAAGTCTTCGATTTATCACCAAAACATTGACTGAGCGAGTCCGTCGGTCCAAACCAGTCTGATTTAGAAATCATGACCTGAGAACTGAACTTGACGTAATATTAAATGTCATAGTGGTCGTTAAGCCTTAACAAAGCCACAATAAAATGTAGTCTTAATAACGAAGACCTCGGCATATTTAAAATAATAGGAAAATTTCGATCTATCAGAAAATGCGGTGTCAAAATCGTCACCCAGTTAGAAATGCAGATGCTTAAAATGGACTTACACTCGGGATGTGCAACGTTTTCGGACCAAGTAAGACCATCAGCTGAAATGTAGAGCAAAAGAACACCATCTGAAGGAAGATCCTTGAACCCAGTTGCCATAAATGTATTGAAGAGTGAAAAGGAGGGCTTGTAGAGGAGATATTTGTGGGGATTTCTGAATTTCTTGTCGGATAAATTGGGACTAGGGAACGGGAGTTCGTAGCCATCACCATTTTCGAAGCTTTTTTGGGGAAAGAGTGCGACTGAATTTCGACGAGAGAAATCTTTAGGATCGCGTTCAACACATTGAAGTATTCGGAACATGTCGATGGTTATTTCACTGAACTTAACTTGATCAAAAGTATTTCCGACAATTATGATCTCAGAGAGTTCTAGACTTCTGGCATTACTTACTGTGTCAATCGGTGGACAAGTATATTGAGTCAATCTGGCGCTGACAACAACCGGTGATGAATCAGTATTCAAAATGGTGCAGACGTTATCGGCGTCAACAAATGCTTGAATCTGTTTAATGACACTAATCCACTCTGTTTGTGCAACTGCATCAAAATTGTTTGCATGGTCCATAATATGCATATTGAATTGCTAGCAGAGAAATGTCAACGTTAAAAATATACCGCACTACCTTAATAAGCTCTCGGGCAGTTGTCAAACGCTTTAACAAAAGACAAACAATAATAAACCGCGCGTAGTAACGTAGCTTCTTCACTGCTTGATCGGTAGCATCTTCTTTGCTGATCTGAGCGAAGTATTTTCTCTCGTGAATTGCAGTGAAAAAGGAGAAAGCCTCCATAAGATAGGAAGTATCACTAGTCCTTAAGCTAAAAAGTCGTTTGTCAAAGGATTATTGCAATTAACTTACTAATAGTGGTAATAGAGCTGTGCAATTTTTGAGGCGATTTCGCCAATTTGCCAACGGGATAAACCATATGCATCATCTAGAACTTCTCGGTGATGGCGCTGAAATTTCCACAACTTTGTATATACATCAAACGTTCGACCGAAATAGGTTTGCCACTGTTTGTGTCCGTATTGTGGAAGATCTCTGTACATGAATAATGTACATAAACATTTGTTCATATTATAAGAAGCAAAAACACAATCTTAGCTACTTTGAAGCTAAGAAACATTTAATTAATGCTAACAAAAGGAAAATTTCCAATCTTATATTGAATAATTTTAAAAAACTCATTTATTATGAGTTTGTCGTGTGTCTTAATCATACAACTTACCGAAGCCCATTAAAGAGTTGTTTGGATTTTTCTAAAAGATGGCAAAATTCTGCAACGATCGCGTTTTTAGACATAATTTCTACGTTTGGGAATAAATCCCTACTTTGTAACGACCGCTCAACCGAGGCCATCAAAATTTTATATCTTCTGGTAAGGTTTTAAATTATGTCAATTGAACAAGTTAAACAAGGGTAGAAAGTGTACTTTTATGTTTAACTGTAATAGTTTTAAATTAACTAATTCAAGCAAAATTATGGTGAAAGTTTGCATTCTGATTAGGCATATGCTTGGTATTCAGGTAAACAATGTGGGTAGCCGGAATATATTTAGCTCATCGGAAGTATACGTTAAAAACCTCTCAAATAAAATCAGGTTATCAAAAGTGTTACTTAAAAGGAAATATGGGGAAATGTGAAAATATTACTCCAGTTAAATATAACTGACAGCGTCTTCAGTTCGATTTGCCAAGGAATAGTGGAATTTTTGAAATTATTTTTACGTTCATATTAAGATTACCATCAAAGAAATTTCATAGAGCATTATTCTTGATTTGTTGCATTCTACATTATCCTATTTATTTTCTTCCATTTTATTAAAACTCTTTATTGTTATTTTGCTACATATTTCCATATGACTTTTAATAATGTGCTAATAATCACGCCTTAAGTTTAGTTGTAGCATGTATCCCGAAATATTTTCATCATACGTTTATCCTTTATTGACGGATATGTACCTCAGATTTACCAGGACGAAACGTAACTATATAAGGATAAATTTATTTGCTTACTTCCAAATAGTTACAATCAATACTAACTGAAGTCATTTACTTCATTTGTTGGACATTTTTAAAACCATTTTTCCGTGTTGATAGCTTGATTACTTTACCCTCTTTCTTACTGTATATACCCTTCTCATTATCAGGATAAGAGCAGTAAGGTAGTGACCTTGGAATACAAAAAAGTTAAGAAATTAATTTGAACTTTTACGAATTTCTTAATTTACTCAGTAAAGAGGAAGAGAAAAATTTTATATCATGATGGGCTATTTATTTTGAACTCCACTTTATGAAAATATATTAATTTTAATCTTATTCTTCCTCCAGTCTATCGGTACGGGGACAAATATCATTCCTTCTCACGAGCTACCATTGTTAAACGACTGTTATAACATGTGGATTGTTCATTTATTTAATTTTCACTTTTTTTGAGTTTTGGATATTGGTTGATGTCAGGATTGGGATTGAAATTGTAATAAATGTTAAGTCCACTGGGGCCACATCGATCGAATAGATAGAATAAGTCAAGCCATTCTTGTCGCCAGATCAGTTCCTAATTTATTAATAGGTAAATTAGGCTTATATACAAAACATTTGTTCGCTAGACGTCAGTCATGTCTCGTTGTCGGTGTCTCCGCGTGATGGTCGGCATCTGTTTAGGTATCCATGTGCAAATACATAGAGCAGGACCGTCCGTGAAAACTGTAGTGGAGATCTTATCACCAGTCAATCACCAGGCATTAATAGGAATCCGCTGGCTATAGCAGTAGTGATAGAAATGATATAGTTCATAATAACTTATCTCTGGTACATGACGATTATTAAATAAAATGCATTTTGGAAAATGAAACCCAAGAGATAGAGGAAGTTATAGTATAATTCACTTGCATAATTCAATACCGATATTACTGATACAAATTTTGAACAAACTGTAAAATGGATCAAAATAATCATAAATACCTTTGTTAATATTCAACTTCGGATGTTTAACATGCAGAGAACCTTTGTGTTGTCGTCTCAAATGAATTTCTGTCACTTTTCCCTATACCACATCCCAACAAGACGTAGGTTTTCCTATTGCTAATTAGATATGTATTTCGCATCATCTACACCGTAAGGTAAATAAATTCTTTTTAATAAAGGGGAATGAAAAGAAGTAGGATTTAAAAAGTGGGAAATAAAGAATTTATCATAAAAGAAGTATTTTTAGGTAAAATATTGATCCCTTTTATGTAGCAAGGGACGATATACGGCATGCTTTAATCGTCGATAGAAGGTTTGTGGTCACATTTTTTCTGATTTATTGAATTAATACAGCTGTCTACCTTGCATTTTCTCTGCCTTCTATTCAAATGGCTCTGGACATGGCAAATACTGTTACGGAAATGCTTTTCTCCAATTCAGTAAAATTATTACAGGGAACGGAATTTTGCTCAAAAATAAATAACTTACCGATTTATTTCTGGAAGCTTATTAATAGAATGAACGTTAAAGTTCAAGTCACCCCATAAATACTCACCCTCTCTAGACCAGCTCTGCTATAACGTAACCAACTAGGAGTTCGGATAGTAATCTCGCAGAGCCAACAATCTAGAACACTCGGTAATATAGCAACTTAACATAGAAGCTAATTACCCACGGCAGATAAGAAGGCTCGTTGTAGTCAACACGCGTGTATCAACGAAACTCACACTCAATCGGTATCGGCTTAAACAAATACGAATAATTATCAAGTGTCTTTTATCGGTGGGGAAATAAAGAAAAAAGTTACGTTTTTATTCATATAAGAAATATTGGGAGCGGGGGAAAATAATTATCGTTTCTTCTAACAAGCTCCCATACCAAATGCGTCTGCAAAGCTTTCATCAACGATAGATGGGCATAAAATCACTCAAAGTCAAAGCATTATGCTGTAGCGTTGAATCTGTTGTTATAGCGCAGGTAAAAATGTAGCGTTTTGTTAAAGTAACCAAGAGAAGACTGCAAAACTTCATTTATTTCAAGAGTTTATTTTCGGTATATATATTATCAGAAACAACCCAGAATCTGTTTCGGTATCAGAGAAAGGGGGTAAATACGGAGTAAAGGTTTCGATTTTCAACTTCTTTTTCTAGGTTCAAATATTAACCGAAAGCTTATGTTGGTTCCGAAAAATGAAAAAAGACGTCGATATAAAGATATTGTGTCCTACCATCAATTTGCTTATCATTATGTCCCAGTTGTCAAATAGCCATATTTCCTTTTTCCTTCTGTAATCTTCGTCTCACCCTTCAATTAACTTCTACAAGACAGTCATCACCTTTATGATCTCCCGTTATAAGTAATCAAACAGTATCCATCACTTCTATCCCGCTTGTAGTAAACATCATAGAAGTTACGAAAAATGACTTAATTTGACTTCTCTTTCATTAGAGAATATTAAAACGAACCATTTTCGTTTCTCGGATAACCATCACAGTATAAGACTGAGAGGTAAATTCTAACCGGATTTGATTAACTATTTGATTTTACTCCACGAAATAGTCATTTTTAATTGAAATTAAGTAGCTCCACTCTCCTTTTCTGCTTCCCAGCAGTATCGCGTCCATTTCATCATTAATCGCGGTGATCCGATTAGTTTATTAAGTTCAGAACGTTTTCTCAATTCTACCGACGTGACTCGGTTCAAGCGTATTTTGACGCGAAGTTAGCAAATACCTCATGACCAATCATTATGCGGAGGATTCCGATTGGCCGAGAAAAGCGGATAACCAGACTCATCAAGTGGTGGCTTCTTTTATCATTGCTGATAATAGTCCGAAAATTAGATAAAATAGGAGTTATTTTGTTTTTCAAATTTTATCTATTATCGAGTATACGATTTGGACGGATTGGTATATAGCCTTCAATGTAAAATTTGCCGAGGGTAGGTGAATGTAAAATCTGATTTTTTTTCGGTCTTGATAGCCGCGATTTCAATATAGCTCGATTTATGACTAGTATTCTTTGACTTTAAAGACTTTTGACATGTTTGAGAGGGCTCAATTTTGAAGTTGATTTCATGACAGTTGCAATAGATGTCGCTTTTCAAGAGCTAAGGTTTGCACTTTGTCATATTTCACCAGTCCCTTTATGTGTAAATTTATTCCTCCCAAAACTGTTAAAGATGAATTTAATGAGACTAGATCCTCCCTATAATTCTGCTTGGCGTAGTTAGGATAACGCCGCTGGTGGCTATAACACAGTGGAGTTAAGTCACTGTGGAGGTATAAATCCAGTACTCCCATTTTACTAATAGAGAACATTAAATTATCTCAATATAAGCAAATGAAAGGGAAAAATTAAAGAAGGATATCAAAAGAGTCATACATAATTAGATCATTGGATTCAGTTTGCACGCTATCTACCTCTCTGTTACAGTCCATCAGTTCAAGTTTTAATGTTTCGGAGTTCTAATTTCAGAAATCATGTATGCGCAAACCAGATAGCCTAGTAAATGGTCAACCAGTTCAAGCACATTTTTCTTCTTATGGCTAATAGGAATACATTTTTGATCGAATTAATAGTTGAAATAGTGATAACTAGTTCTGTCAAGGTGCTAAGAAATGTTAGTTTTTTATTTGGAATCCGATATACCCGATGAAATCCGATGTTCAAAGTTTTTGCTGGGCGAATATTCTGAGAAATTCGCTACATTGGGATTAATTTTATAAATCCAAGTAGACACGATTTATTTCCGTAAAAGTGTCTTGCTGTGTCGGAAACTTTAAAATATACTCAGCTAGTCAAAAAGAGACCAGTAAAACAAAGAAAACAATTCCGCACACACCCAGTGAATGAGACGGCTAACCTCATTAGTTAAGTCTGGCGAGTAAAGTGAGCGGCATGATTCGAGCCTCTCGCTATGCAGGCTCCAAGAGGCCACTTTATCCAAGATGAATGCTAGAAAAAGGCTTGAAATTGTTGCTATTATTATTATTATTATTCTATTTTGAGATAAAAATAATAAAAAAATAAGTGAAATAGAGAAAGCCTTAATTTGGCATCAGATTCCGTAGACATTTTACCCGATCTACAGGTTTATAGAATGGTTAGACGTGACTAGATAGATATCTCTAAATGAACACACAGAAGTTCATTTCTCACCATATATGTAAGGTCTTAAATGTTTGTGTTTCTTCGAAATTGCAACCTTAGTTTAACAATTTTTATTACTACCCACAGCAATACAATAAATCTATTCTTTTATATGTGGGTTGCATCTAAGATCGGTTTTCAGGAAGTCCAAAGAGTTCAAAAAAGATCCTGAGAGCAACGCCAAGGTATCGAAGAATCTTACTTCAGTTAATTTGTGGATTCGGATTGTACAATATTGCAAAATAGGTAGCTCACGTTCTACAATGTTCATCACTCACTGACGGGCTTTTTTAATTGGTCGGTGTTGCCACCTCAGCTTATTTTTCTGCCAGTGTTTGAGAAGGCGAAATGATCTCTCATGAGATTCAATAACTTACAGTCAAACACGTTAAGTCGGCAGATCTCCGAAAGCCATCTTCACTCAAGGTGTACGATTATTTCTAATAATAAGAACTCTAACCTTGTTCAGAAATCATTACTAATTTATATGAAGTTATCAACTAAGGTTCAAATTAAAAGTTCCGGTTAAACGGATATATAACATTACATTAGAGGAAAAGGAGTGACAAATTTCATTTTCTAATATGTTAATTACTTTCCTTAAAATCATCAGTACTAGAAACATAACCCCAGCTCCATTCTAGTATTGACACTTAGCACATTTGATGAAGACAGCCACCGAAACAGCATATTAAAAATACGAACGGGAATCGGTTTTATATTTATTAGAAGGGAGGAGGATTTAAAGGAGGACATTCTTCTTAGACATTAAAACTCTCTATTGAGATCGAGTAGTAGTTTGTCCCCCTTTACCCTTAGGAACCTCTTCGATTGAGATATTCACATTTACTCAAATCACATGGAAATTGGCTTTAAAGGATAATTGAAATCCCTCCATTTTTACAAGTCAGTTAAAAGAAACCGTATACCTGGCATTGCACAAATTTTCCTCTCTTCATAACTATTTTAAAGAAATTGTAATGAATTTCTGAAATGCGGTGATTTAAGCAAAAATAGTGGCTTTCAATACACCATAGAACAGTTGATTATAATATTTAATTTTTGATTAATTTCATATTTTATGAAAGGATCAGCTGAGAAAATACTTCCATTATTTGAGAACATTTTGTAGACCTTTACTTGTATACAATACAACTGAAGAACAAGTCTTCAGCTTTAGACTAGTATAAAAGCCTCCCTAGTTTTCTTACCCTAAAACTTCTTTTGGAGCATCGGATACCAATGAGAACTGGAAAGCCCACACATAGTCATAGCTAAAGGCAACTCGATCAAGATGTTAGAGGTCTTTGGTCTAACCTGGCTGTCATGGCTAAAAAATCCAACAATATCGATTCTCATATCTAGAAGCGTAAACCATCGCCTCAAGGGAATTCGAGCAAAAATAGTAAATATTCACCAAAAGAAAGCAGTGCATTTGTCTTATCTATAGGAAAACTTTTTCTACGGCCGAAGTGATCAGCAAGAGCTTCGAGTAATTAATTGCCGAAAGAGAAGGCAGCAAAAAATGACAGAACATATCCTTTTGAGCTGAAGAGTGAATAAGTAAAAACGCAAAACCCCAAGGACCAAACCTTCTTAACCTTCCCAAGTTAAATCCTTGCAGCTATTCATCCGCTTGTCCAAATAATATAATATGCTGTAGCTACAAATAAACGAACACAGTACTATTGTTAGGCAAGTGGGCGTGTATATTTACCAATTCATATTTATTTATTTAGAAATGTTTGACATCTCCTACCTATTCTATTATGATGTTAGATGAAATTAACTATCTTTGTCTATTGTACTAATACCTTCGAATTTATTTCCAAATTCATCGTGCTTTATAAAATTTGATATCGCTGGAGGGTACAATTCCGACTTGACTTCATTTCGAGCTTGATTTGTCACTAGAGGTTCGTGCACTTCTGATTCTAAGCAATTCACATTTGGTAAAAACAGTTTTGCCAGTTTGACAACCCACCCTGCTATTGGATCATACTGTCGGTATGTGCGCCGTGACGCGCTAATTGATTTTCTCGAAAAGGTCTAGGTATGCGCACATAAAAATCAAGCCATTAGAAGTTTAAATAATAATCTCTGAGCCAGATTCAACAAATACCAACTTGATTTAGCATAAGCATCGGAAAGAATCAATCGAAGAACTGGATATGAGTCATCGGATCCTCTATTAGGATAAAATCAGATTTCAGCCTCATAGACTTAGTTAATTCAACTATTTACTAAAAAGAATTCTACATTTATTTAAAGCTGGACATATTTTAAATAAAAATAACTTTTTAAACGAACAAGTACGGTTCTAACTGTTAAAAAATGAACTCCCAATTCTAAGCCGACTTCTGTGGTCCAGACACAAAGAGAGCGGCTAAGATTAGGTCGTAAATTAGGCAAAAGTACGCCAGAAGTAAAGCTACGTGACAAGGCTAGTGTAAGGCACTCTGTAAGCCAAAACACGTTAGGAACGACCTTGACTAGTTTGGTACAACTCCACCAATTCAATCGTCTTTTAAGATAGACCGAAGAGTTTCAGTTCAGTTAACAAAGTAAAAACTACAGAAATCTACATTGAAATCAGATGAGATAAAATTATGAACCATTATATACAGAAAATTACGGAGTAATAGTCGGAAAGTTATGTTTATGTCCAATTAGTTAAGATTCAATGACTAAACTTCTTCAACACATTTAGTAACCGGTAAATGGGAGAGAATTTTTATATAAGGGGCCAGTTTAGACTACATGGTAGGTGAATAAGATACCTTTTGTAAAGTTCACCATAACGTTCAAGGATGTGCTAATTTATCGGCATCTTATGAAGTTAGAAAACAATTGCCTACATGGACGAAGTAACCAACTGCTCAACGTAACCTACTCTTCAATCAACACTTAACACATGAATATGGCTTTGAATAACGAGATGAACTGCGAATTTGCAAGTACTACAATCAAACGCTCTTCGGATCAGGAATCTAGGGGACCAGGTTTTGAAGATGAGACTCTGGAATGTCAGGTCCTCCTGCAATGAACTTAAGCTCCTGAATATTATGCATCAACTCATTCACCGAAAATTTCATCAGGCAGTTCTGACTGAAACAAAAATAACTGAAATATCAAAGACTAAAATTATTCCTGGTGTTACTCTGTTCAAATCTGAATAAATGATCAACCCAATCCCGATTGGTGGTGCTGCATTTGTCATTAATGACTCACAACTCCAAGTTCAAGAATTTGAACCCTTCTTGAGCAGGTTGGGTACAATCGCAATTAAAGCTGAAATTAATTTCCTCGATATGATCGATTGTTATACACCAGCCAACTGCCCACTCCAATTCTTCCAGAAAGAAACTTTCCATGGACAATTCAATATGCTGATGAGAGACATAAAGCTTAAGTGTGAGTGTCGTCATCTTGGATGAGTTTAACTGTTGCCTCCCACCAGATTTTCACAATAATTATGCAAATTAGTTGGACGCCTCACAAACTCACTCCATGAAGCCTACAGAAAATAGGCTACGCCTACTAAACTTCTGTAGAAAAAGTGGTTAAATATTACTAACATCTTCTTTCTAAATTCGATTAAAAGACGACATACCCTTTACCAACCACGAACTGGTTGTGGTACCGTCCTAGACTTCTATGTTGTCACAATAAAAAAACCAACGACACAAATCTTGACTTAAGGGCGTCCAGAGAAGCTGATGCAAAACCTCGCGACAGCCATTCTAAGACTTGAGAATGATGTTGCAACAAAGACATTAATACAAGAACTGTTGAAAGTCTGCTGACAGAATCAGAAGGCAATTGATCTCTTCCCAAAGCATAGTGGCGAATATCGAATGCTTCTTGATAAGGAGATGTCAGAGCTCATAATACGGAGTTACGATAATATTGTGAATGTCACTGCGAAAGCAGCTACTCCAAATTGTCAGAAGCAAAGTACAAGGATTGGAAATCTAGGCTGTGGTTTGAAAAGGCTAAAGATCTTTTGAGCCCTGAACTACAGGAACGAAGATAATTACGCAAATGATGGCCATGTGGTCAATCTCCTGAATCCTATGCTGCCTATAATGTGTGCAGGAGTAAAGTCAACTCATTTAGAGCAAAGACAAGAAGGGTATTACTTGGAGGCTGAAAAGGAAAAGTGTCGAAACTGATGGTTACAAACGAACTCATGAAAGCCTTCGAATTACTGAGACGGAAATTACAAGCAAATGGTCAAACCTAGATAGCTACTAAACGTAAGTTTTGTTACATTACCTTGAGACCTTCAATCATCTGTAATGTACGACCTGAACCACTCAAATGAACCATAATTTACAAGGACACACTATTCTGTCCTTTACTTTAGTTATGTAAAGAAGAGAGAAAAAATTAGATCTTAAAAAGGAAGTAAAACAACTTCTTTAAACATACGGAATTCTATTTAAATTCACTCGAAAAAGCAGAAATACTCGATCCGTCTACAGAGGCACACTACATATGTTACAAAAACCTTGGCGCATCTAGAGAAAAAGAAGACGTATTTTTGGCCTATTCTGGAGAGGGCATGACCTTTAGCCTTTCATAAGCAGCCTTCTCGAGGGACTCCCGATGATCAGGATGCGCGATGTTGATGAGCGCGTAGGCCCTCTGACGAAGATTCTTGCCGAAGAGGTAGGCGATTCCGTACTCAGTGACGATGTAGTGGACGTGAGCTCGGGTTGTGACGATACCTCCACCTTCCTTCAAGAAGGGCACGATCTTGGACTCGCCCTTGGCGGTCACTGAGGGCAACGCAATGATCGGCTTGCCTTCGCCATCCACGGAAATGGCAGCGCCTCGAATGAAGTCCACTTGACCTCCAACACCTAATAAAACATGGAGGGAAAATACTTTATTTAAAGTATTTGATCAAAATTACGCCTAGATGCCCACTGGAAGAATAATACGGACACGGTTGTTTATAAGGATTAAAATCCTGCCAGTGACTGAAATTGAATGTTGGGTCGATATTAATTATTTCAGTCTTCTTTTAACTAACTGTGAGGGGCGGTATGTACCCGCATACGGTCTTTAAGGACCACACATAGGACGTGAACATTCGAGACAAAGTAGGTAGGCCTCCATCTTGAGTTATTACCATTCTAACAGTGTAAGCCAACTGTCAGTTTAATCCTGGAAGTGTCGTCGAAAAAGTGGTCGACAATTTATAAATCTTGACTTACCGCACGGAAAACTAAACCAGCAGCAGAATCGATGTGACTAGATGTTTAAGGTGGATTTAAAATCAAACGCCAAACGAATTTTATCGTTAAGCTTTCAGATGGAACGGTGGTGCTTTAAATGCATTGAGCTCTAAATATCAAAAGGAAAATCTGTAAACCTTGAGAGAGTTTTGAGCTTGTGCCAGTATACTTATTAGATGCAAAAATTACATTTGAAATAAGAAAATTGAATTTTGATGATTGGTTTAGACAAAACGGGCAAAATTCACTCATTCAAGATATAGGATATGCATATGCCCACGAATGCTTAAAAATCCATGCATTTGGAATAAATGCGGTCAGAAATTTCATTCTAACACAAAATTAAAACATCCAGCAAATCTCCCCAAACCGGGGTAAAATGGATGGAGATCATCATTATGGATTTACGAAAACAGTAAAAATTATGCCAGGTACAAAAACTTCCAAATTTATTTCCTGAAGGATGCATGCATTGTCATAAAAAAGGACAAAAAATTAATAGTCGAATGAAGAAATATTGAACTTAGTAAGTACTATTCAAGTAAGTTCTTGAAATATAATGATCACAACGTTAGATATATTAAAAACACGGTATTTATTAAAGCTTAGCATTAGTATTTCCTAATTAAGTTGAACATTGATTCTTCGCTCATACCGGACTCAACATAGAACTATACCTTTTACTGACGTCTATTATTCTCCCACTGGATAAATTTAAGTTTAGGAAAACTTGATACGATTCGAATGTATTAATACAAATCAAACTGTTACGAATCATTTTAACGAAGGATTTTGTTTCCATAATTTAATAATATAAATAAATGGAGATTTTACTAGTAACGCATGCGAATTTTCAAAAATTTATAATAAATCTTTTAGATTAAACCATCTATAATCATTTAGATTACCGATAGTTGAATCCAGCATACTTGTATGCTATCAACAAGACACTAACATAATTTTCTGCGTTGTGTGTATAATACAACTTACCAAAATGTTAGGTTGTAAGGATTGGCAAAAGAAAAGCGTAGTCACAGATTTCCTCCATTATTCTGGGACAGAAACCAGACGAGTAATTCATAAACTACATAGCGGGAATTAAGCACAATCTAATTTCCTGATACCCTTTTTCTTCGATTGAAGTGTTTCGCAGAAAAGCATTAAAGGACTAGCCGCTATCAAGTCTTTTGGTGTGATGTTCTATCCAACCACAACTGAACTGAAGCAAATTACCGGGATCCAGTAAATTTGAACGTCTTTAAAAATTCACATACTATGAGACATCCTATTTCTGACTCAACATACACTTAATTACTCATTAAGGATGTAAGACTATAACCTTTCTCCTCGCATGTCAAAAGAGAAGTTCGGTATCATTTGAAAGAAGCACATAATAGGAGAAAATTTGATCAGTAAGTATTCTGACAACCTCTCGATGACATAAATAGTCAATCTACGAATTCATTTGACAGACCGAAACCTAACCATTAAATACACAAATCTGGCTACCAACACACGTTATTTTGCTAATAAGTTATACTACCGAAAAGAGGAACTTTATTAACATCATAATGCATCCAGCACCAAATGTGATGAGCTGAACTTCATAAGATTAGCTGTCATATCTAATCTGTTCTATTTTTGAAAAACAAAATTGTAAAGAAAAAAATCTAAATTCCCGGGTGATGCAAGTCTAACTTCAGGAATGAAATTCTGATTTAGGCGGATAGAGTCCAAAAGCATCCAGTTTTAGCATATCAGTATAGTATCCAATTCAAAGACAAATGATATCAGTATAAAGACTTTGTCGTTAAATGAGAACGTTTTTCGCGTGCTGCACGGAGGCGTATAATCTCCACATGCTACTAAAAATTACGAGCCAATGAAACAAAAAATTCGACTTTAAGCCTCAAAAATAACACAAAAACTTTGTAATTTTCCAAAAAAGTAATAACTCACCGGAATAGATGCGTGAGCCGATAGAATCGGACACAACTTGACCAGTAATGTCCACCTCAATGCACGAGTTGATGGCCATTGGACGTGGATTTTGAGCAATGATTACCGGTGAATTGACCCAAGCAATATCGCACATGTCAACGAATGGGTTGTTGTCAAGGAAATCGAAGCACTTTTTAGTTCCAATCACAAAGCTAGTGACGATTTTGCCTGGACGCATCTTCTTCAATGAGTTGGTGATTACACCCAGTTTGACTAGATCAACCAATCGATCGGAGAACATCTCCGTATGAACACCCAAATGCTGATGGTTGGTAAGCTGTGAGAGCACTGCATCTGGAATAGATCCAATACCTACAGCGAAAAGAATATTATCCGATTGAGCGAACGATACATAGTTTCACCAAAAAAGTCCAAAAACATACCCATTTGCATTGTAGCCCCATCAGGCACAAGCTCCTCAGCGATATACTTCCCTATCTGCTGTTCGATTTCACTAATTTTTCTAGCTTTGAGTTCATGGAGAGGTTGCGGACCATGCATTAAAATTCCAATATTGCTAACATGAATGCTAGCATCTCCACGAGTAAGCGGCATATGAGGATTGACTTGACCAACAATGAATTTAGCATTTTGAATAGCAGATCTAGTGACATCAACACTGGGACCGAGTGAGCAAAATCCGTGTTTGTCGGGTGGGGTGATACTTATGATGGCAAGATCCAACTCAATGTGTTTTCGGCGAAAGAGAAGAGGAATTTCACTCAAGAAGATTGGAGTAAAATCCGCCCGACCCTCATTAATAGCTTGTCGACAGTTGGCACCGGTGAAGAGAGAATTTGTTCTGAAATGACCTACACATTCAGGATTGTTGAAAGGAAATGGACCCTCAGTATGAATATGGAGAAGTTGTACATTCTTGATGTTATTACTCATGACGTATTTATGCAGCTCATTAATCAGTAAAGTGGGCGTAGCAGCACCTCCATGAACGAAAACTTTCGCTCCATCCTTTAAATGACCGAAGGCCTGCTCTGCAGTGGTTGCCCAACGAGGAAATCGACCCGGAACTGGCGAAAAAGGTTCGAGAGCTCCCTCAATATAATAATGACATGGTGGAGTGACGTAAAATCCCCGACAAAATGAAGGGAATAATTTTGCCCGAGTTAGTAACTTCCGGTACGCAAACGCCATTTTCGACACAATAAAAATTCAACCAATTGAAACGCGCGCTTAACACTTGTCTTTGATTAGCCAAGAAATAAATTTTATTGTTCAAAAGTTCATTTACTATCATATTCATTGCTTCATTCAAACAAATTTTTAATTGAAATATAATTGTTGAAATAAAATCGATTCAAAATTTTAAATAAAAATGATTATTATTTTAATTGCGTATATCTCTTAAGCATATTGAGGTATGGTTTTTAAAATTAATAAGGGACCTATTAAATTTTTGCATTTTTTCACTAGGTAATGGACAGCGAATCAAGACTTCTTGATTTCGAAATGAATCTCTCATTATTATTGCAAAAATTGGGTATTTATATAAGGGTATTTTAAAAATTATTTTTTCACCGAAGATTTTACGAATTTGACATTAAAATTAAAATGTACCCGAGGATATATAATGTGATAGTCAAATATTTCTTAGTTATTCTTTTATCGGATGTGTGGCATCTAATCAAGAAAATGTTGTTCTGATTTATTTAAAGTTTAATTTCAGGTCAGCATCAAAAAGAGAACACGGACTAGCACCATTTTCAGTTGATGCACAAATATAACCTCATATGACGGAAACTGAAGAACACCGCCTGGCTTTTTTTTTCACTCACGCATAGGTCACGTTTTTACATATTAATGAATACAATTTCGGTTCGAAATCAACCTTAATGTCAGTTGTCAGGCCATTGCGTAAGCACAAACTTCCATTACATTAGAATGTTAATAAAAACCCTGGAACACATTAACCTACCTTAATTTTTAGGATTGCGTTTGGATGACCAAACATATGTTAACGCAATTTCTCATATAGAAGCCATTTTTGTACGCATTTAGTTATTTGCACACTTTTCTACGCATTTCAAGAATGTTCATCTAAATTCTTTGTACAAAGTTATACGAACTTCCTCATACATTTTGCAAGAATCCGACACAGCTCAAATATTTACTCCATCCTCGATAAAGCTCAATCTCTTTTCTTCCAGTAAATTAACACTAAATTCACTCAGAAGGACTAGTTAGGAGCCAATAACAAGTTACAATTACAAAACTATTGGTCACAAATTTCATCAAGAAACACTAGTCTTTTTCAAATGTTAAAACCAAGAATATAATAAAACCACTAGTAAAAGTGTTCTGCTACCCACTTTATAGCGCCACAACTCCAGGAAGGGGAAAGAAGAAGATTCGCAGACGGTTCACTAACGTCTTGTCATTCCCAATGGCTAAGTGTTAATTAATTTCGAGAATAGATTAAGCAATTGATAGAAGCTAAGTTATTGAAATATTGCAAGCTTTACTTAAGTTTAATGGGAGGTTCTGAGTCAGTCAATGCCAATATTAAATCTTCATTTTTCCTTCAATGATCCATAAATCACAAATCAGGAGGGCCTGATACAGCTAAGATATGTATTAATCTCCACGTCTAAAATGCTGTCATGCTGTCCGACGACTAAATTGTGAAATGGAATTTTAATCACATTACCTTTCCCTGATCGATTGTTTCAACGTCATTGAGGATGACATGCATTTTCCTGCATTTGGGTTTGCGTGAATAAGTAACTGATCAGGGAATCGCCTGCTGAAAAGGTAATGCAAAAATAATAATAACGTAAAAATACTCAGATGACAGCCGAGGAGTCAAACTTCAATCGAAAAGTGTATCAGTCAATAATAAGGCAGAAAGAAACCGCCTTTATGGGAAAGTTGCATTCTACCACCTCTTCTATTAAACAGAATTAACAAGCGGGGATTGGTAGCTCACATCACTGGATGCGCGCCGATGAGCATTGATCTCGCTATTTCTAACCTAGAAGAAGTGCATGTTGAATACTATACCATCGGAGCACAAATCGGTGAAGACTTGCTAAATATGATAATGCGAAACGGAACCACATCGGCCGAATAGACGGAATAAGTCAAATCATTCGTGTCATTATATCAGTAAAAATTGATGAATGAATTTGGTTTATATACGAAATATTCCTTCGTTAGACGTCAGTTATATCTCAGCCTGATAATTGACGTCTGCTTAGGTATCCATATGAAAACACGCACACACGCAGCTGGACCGTCTGTGGATACTGCAGTCGTGATCTTATTGACAGTCAATCATTTCCAATTGCCAGATGATGATTGTCAGCTTCCCTTAAGCAATGTTGATTTTTTGTACCAAATTTAGTAATCTTTGATGGTAGGAGGAGACTGGTGGATGGGTTGGTGTAACGGTTATCGTTACTGCAATAACGTTGAATGAGATTTATCGGGGCCACATCGATTGAATAGATGGAATAAGTCGAGTCACTCATGTCGTCAGATCAGTTCAGAGGTGGCAGACAAGCATCCCAATTTATTAATAAGTAACTTAGGTTTATATACAAAACATTTCTTCGTTGGACGTCAGTCATGCCTTGTTGTCGGAGTCTCGGCGTGATAGTAGACACTCGTTTATGTATCTATGTGCAAACACTCAAACACCCATCGGGACCGCCTGTAGACACTATAGTGGAGATCTTATCGCCATTCAATCATTTCTAGTCGCTAGGTGATGATAGACATCTGCTGGCTATAGCAATTACTCTTTTGACAAAGGTAAGTTTTTATACTTATGTCAATGGTACACATTAAGCACGTTGAACATATAAGGATGTAACTACACAATTGTAAGAAGGAGTAGGAATATTCGGTCCAAGGGCACGGATTTTTTACGCCCACACATCTAAACTCACAATAATATATTTTGTTACTTTTGAAATCAAATTTCACCGTTGAAGATGGGATTCAGATTATATTGTACCTTGTCTTCCTATGGGAATTAAAACAAAGGGAAAATGGACACTTAGAGTCATAATCGATCATTACCATGAAGCTTCATATTCCCGTCAATAGTGCAAGAGTGTTGACTTCTTTTCCTAAAAGTTATTTATGTAATTTCAGGCATAATATCTAAATACACATATTTTCTACTCAGGTTTTATGTAATTAATGCATCAAGTGCTTCTTAAGTATTGGTTCACATGGCGCTACTAATTGTAAAATAAATATGGCTTCAATGTGTTTTAACTTTTTTGCAAATTTAATTAGCAGCATCTCAACGATATTGTTCTTTTTTTCCGATATTAAATATCCATAAATTTTTAAAAATTTTCCTGGCATGCGGTTTTGAAAATATAACTCTCACAATATCTGAATTAATTGTGCAATTTATTTTACTTCTTAAGCAATGCACAACCTTGTTGTATTAGTTTGGTGTAAATTGTTCAGAGCTTCATCTAAACAGTCACCAATTTAAATGGATAAGTATACCATACTTTCTCGCATCGGAGAAGGGGCTCATGGGGTAGTTCTAAAGGGTCAACACAAAGATGTATATTAATTTAAATTACTTAAATTATTTTTTCTAGACGGGAGAGTTAGTAGCTCTTAAAAAGGTACCGTTAAAAAAACTTGATGAAGGCATACCCCACACAGCTTTAAGGTAATAATACCAAAATACCAGTCACATGTTCAGGGAGATTAAAGCGCTTCAACTTACTTCTTTTCATCCTAATATCGTGAGGTTACGTGAATTTTTTCCCCATGGAGTGGGATTTACTCTCGTATTCGATTACATGTTTTCTGATTTAAGTGAAATTCTCAGATCAATAGAATCTCGTCTTTGTGAAGGAAAAGTAAAGACCTATATGATAATGCTTCTTCGAGGAGTTAGCTTTTTACACTCAAATAGTATAATGCATCGAGTATGTTCGGATATTTATTTGCAGTAATATTTTTCCAGGATCTGAAACCAGCTAATTTGCTTATTGATAGCAAGGGTGTTTTAAAAATAGCAGACTTTGGTCTGGCAAGATTATTTTCGCATGATGAAAGCAGATTATACAGCCATCAGGTCGCTACTCGGTATGCATCTTAGAGAATTTAATCTATTTAGTTGGTACCGATCTCCTGAATTATTGTATGGTGCAAGACATTATACCCAAAGCGTTGATTTGTGGTATTTCACTATTATCTTTTAAAAATAAATTTCTTCAGGGCAGTTGGATGTATTTTCGGTGAACTTATTAACAATTCGCCTCTCTTTCCGGTAAATTTCCCAATTTATTCTTATCTTACTTTGTAAGGGCGAAAACGATATTGAGCAATTATGGTTCGTCATTCGTGTGTTGGGTACACCAACTGAGAAAAATTGGCCGGTAGGTATATTATGTATTAATTTTTTGTAGTTTTCTAAAATTAAATCTACTCTAAGCTTAATTTTTTTATTTTATAAATGTCGCATTAAATTTAGGGATTAAGTCGTCTGCCGGATTATAATAAGATAACTTTCACGTATTGTAAACCAGTTGCTTTGGAGGACATCCTACTTTCACCTTCTCACTTGGCTGTTGATCTCCTGGAAAAGTTTTTAAATTACGACCAAAGTAAAAGAATTTCTGCTGAAATGGTAAATTACTTTATTGTTCACATAATTATCTAAAGTCAAATTAAAGTTTTTCAAGATATTGATAAACGGTTTAACCACAACTGTAATAAAATTGATCCATCTGCCGGTATTAGTATTTGTTATAACCTAAACCTGAAAATAAGCTTCACAAATTCAATACACTGGATTCTTTCTTCTCTAATTTCATTAATGATAAAAATGTGTTATTCCCCTCTTGAGAATCTCTCTTTAAAATACATTGGCGCACAAAAAGGAATGAACTTTAAGGTTTATTTGTGACATAATTCATTTCAAACATTTCGGAGTGAGATTCTCTATTCTAATGGTCTTCATTTTAAAGAAAATACAAAGTGAATAGTTCCCCTCAGTTTTATTGAGAAATTAATGTCTTAAAGAAATTAAAAAAAACAGAGATTTATTTACTCCTATGAAATATGTTAATTTTTTTCATCTCCAGATTTCTTCTTGATTTTTTTCTCCTTGTAAATTGGAGTTCGGATGTAACAAGTCGTATCAGCCCAATGGAATCCTAAGTTAGCTCAGTCCTGAAAATTGAAAATTACAAACAAAAATGAACACTGAGGTAATGGAATTTTCTAATGGAGTTAGAATAGGTCCTGGATGAGGAAAGATAATAAGAATTGAGACATTTACAAGCCAGCTCCTATCCAGTATGATTTGTTCTTAACATTTTATTCCGGATTTACTCATGACTGAGGCTGTGTTATATGGAGATATGATTTATTATTCTTATTCTTTCTTATCGTCGACCTACGTTTCTATAGGTGATTGATTCACGTGTTCCAAAGTTTTAATTTCCCTAACATAAGTCTGTCCTTGTTAATTTAGATTATATGGTGTTCTGAATCAGTGATGCTGTCTTGACGTCAGCCTGCAAATGATAAAGGGAAGGAATCGAAAAGATGTCGAGATCAAAATCAGGGTATCACAGATTCTTCGCTTGATTTTTGAATTCCAGTTGGACAATATTTAATAAATAGGTGGCTCACGTTCCAAATTTCACATTTTAAGATTCATCATCTGCATTGAAGTAAATAATTGTCTACGGAGTTTAATCATCTTGGTGACGTTAATCATTCTGAAATCTGGTTTCATTCAGCATTATGTTTCCCTATGTTTTCGTTTGCAACCCAAATTGCATTTATAAGATTTATATGGACGAAATTGGGCAGAGTGTAAATCATTACAAGCATTAGGCATTTGGAATTATTCTTCATAATGGTAGAAAAATCCGAACGTTCTAAACAGTCTTCATCATGCTTTTTGAAGGAGTATGACATTTGAAGCATTTTTGATATCGAAAGACTTCATCAAACAATTCGGAGAGGTTTACGACAATTTCGTTGAAGGTAAGACCTGAGGTTGCCTCTGGATGGATAAAACCTGTGAGCCTTTCACATTCAGCAGTTCCTAACCTCCGTAACAATATGCTGGGATATGGGAGAGATAGTCTTGACAAACATCCTTACATCTTCCAAACCAGTTAGTAAATGTTCGATCTGCTTCAGGTTCATAGTGAAATTCAGTGATTTGCTGAACCAGGGATTCCGGAGATGATTGGGGAGAGGAAATATCTAAATTTTCAGTCTCCATATTCACGACTTTGGGAAATTTGTCTAACACGGTCATAATAATTTCCTTCTGTTCCTTCAGTTTTGATTTATAGTGCTCCTGCTGTTTCATCAGAATAAGCTCGAATTCTCCAATATTCAAAGTACATGTTCTTTTTTAAGGTCGCGTCGCCACCTTTTACGATCGGCAAGCTCGGTATTCCATTTTCGTGAATAAATAGAAAGGGGAGAGAATACCCAAGTCAGTTAGGCACAAAATGAACTTTAATTACGGCCATCAAGCATATACAAGTATCAATAGCATAAATATAAGGGAAATATAGCAAGCGTAAATAATAAAAGCGTTATTTTCTCGAGGGATAATATTTAACACATATTTTTTCCACATGAAGTAATATTTCCGCCTTAACAAGCTGATATAATTGTTTACAAATTACAAAACATTTTTACTTCTATGTCAGTCCCATTCTGCTATTTTTATTATTTACTCTTTAGGCTTCCCTTTCGAATACTTTTATAAGAAATTACACACTGATACTGTCAGACTTTACGAATTAAGTAGATGTGCACGAGTTTGCGACAGGTGGGAATACTGACAAAAACTATATATGCTAAGTTTCGGGTTTGAAGACCAATAAAATGAGTTCATCCTCAAATTGACCAATAGTAATCATGGGACAGTAACTACACATATGACTGGATGGATAGTAACGGTGGAGTGAAATTTCATGAATAGGAATGTGACCGCACACGAATGACATATGTGACAATGAGGTGAACGGGTAATCATGCTGACCTGATGGACGACCTTGGGATAAAGGACAAAATATGGCTTAAATCACTACAACTGTTTACTACCGATCAAGTAAGGCTTATCCTACCCCCCTCCCCCCCCTACCCCTACCTCAGATGCAATGTCTAGACGATTCCCCTTCTTTCTTTAATTGTCCTTCTTCACGTAAAAGTGCATGCTTGTCCTTGTTCAAGTGATTCGTACAAACTGCCTATATATTTTCTCTCACATTCACATGCTTGTCATCTACCTATTAGTACGGTTCTCTCTCCTCTTTCTCGCACCTTTCCTCTCTTTTCAAATCTCTCTTATTCTCTCATAATTTAACTGCTATTAAGCAATAGACTTTGGTCGGCATTCAACTCTTAGAATTCTGATTGACTTGGGACTGTGGTTTTCTACTCTTGGCTGCTAATTCCTAAACTGGTGACTTCAGTTCTTGTAACTACGACAAGTCTATTAGATGAAATGATCGTATCAAAGGTACGATTTAGAGAGAGGGTGTATACCTTTCCATAAATCTACTGAGAAAATGGAGACAGATTATGAAATTTGTGGACTTCAGTCCTGAAGCTTATGATTCCTACATAAAGCAAGTTGTGATTAAAATCGTTTTGCTCATAAGGCCTTCATGACTTAAGTAATTGGGGAGTTCCATTCAACTAAAGCTCAGTTATGAAGAAGTCTGCATGAGAGTTGCATTTACTGGTACACAGGAGCAAGGGTTTGTATTTGTCTGCATTTTTGTGATCCAGCTTATGACGTACTCTAGGCATCGTGGTAGAAAGGAATATAACTATTACTGACAGGAATAAGGGAGTCAGAGAGAAGGGGTCTGCACGGGAGATACCTAATTTTTCGTTTGAGGCACCTCACAGTGTTTCACAAACAGTCGTCTGGTAGTGGAAGAAGGCATATATTTTGATAAAATATTTTCAATTGCTGAATATTTTCTATGGTCATGCAAATTTGAACAGTTACATAAGTCAAATAAATAATTATTATTTTCTATCAACCAACAATTTTCTTTCATTTCAGGCTCTTCTTCATGATTATTTTCTGACAGAACCACTTCCGGTTGACCACACAGAACTTCCTAAACCACCAACTGAACGACCTTCCACTACATCTTTCGAAGATTGCCTCAAAGCTCCCCTCGACTCATTACTTCCTCCACCAAGTTACTTTGATGAGATTGCTTCTTATTTCGCCTGAGATGCAAACTTAGATAGGAAATATACAATTCAATAACACAATGCAAATAAGATTATTATCGTTTATATTTTGTCTATTGTCTTTGGTTGTTCAGTTACAAGTAAACAGTATCATAAATAAACCACGTTTACATTTGACTCAATAGCGAATTTGATCCAATATTCACTGTCTCTTCCATGCGACATAAGAGACAGATCCTTAATGCGAAGGCATGATATGTAGGGTTGAGATATATTGTGGAGAGTCCTAGGTCTATGGGTGTACGTAACAAAAGGTATAAAGCTATCTTGAATATCGCGAGAAGGCTGAGCTTTGAGTCATGCTCTCTCACAGCTCATCAGATTCCTCTGGAAAATCTTGCGGCAGAATGACAAGTGACTAATCACAACAGTAAGCAATATTTTAATCGAATATTTGCATAATCCTCTGCCCAAAGTGGATGCTATATATATTTTTTATTTTATTTTAATGCATTTCAAATTCTTTAAATGCAGACGTAAGGAAGAAAATTAAAATCTCTCAAGCAGGCACAACAAGACCCAAATATTAAAAGTGTTGGAGTAAAGATAGCGACTAACGGCTCTCAGCTAACAACTAACAACAGCAACAATAGTCACCAATCCGTAGCCGTTTGAGTAAGACCTAACAACAATTGTGGCGCAGAACACTAGCAGTTGATTAGACCAAAAGGTATTCAAGGAAGCTGCGAGGATTGAAGCGAGTAAGAGAGAGGGTGGAGAGAGCTGAGGAAAAGAGGAGATGAGAGGGAAACGTAGGAGCTGGTAACTGACACGCAAACTTTATGTTTCATATGGAAAAACAAAGACAGTTTTATATGAGTCACTTGACCGAGCGAGAACATGAGCCCAGTGGTATTTTTAAGGGAAACGAGGCCGTTATAGAAAGGGAGGGACCGATAGGCACGTTTAGACGTAAAAAATAGGGTTTTGCTTCATAGGGATATAAAAGACGTCACTGTGGCTGCGTGGATGAAAAACCGAGGTATTGCCATAGTGAATGTGAATAAAGAGTAATTCTGGAAATATATGGAGTCATCCTTCAGCCTCCTCCCAGCCTTGAGGTACATTAAGGTGAAAAATTTCTGGATGTGAATTGATCCAAGTGTAACTGTCCTGTTCAAGCCAAATATCTTACTCTTCGGAAGGCAGTAGGAAGTAAATGAGGAGATCAAAGCTTGCATATGACGGTAGAAAAAAATATCATAAGAATGGTAAACTCAAAAATAAATTGAAACGGTGAACGCAGAATAGTTAATCGAAATATCATGAATAACAGGCGATCAAAAGAAAACGGGGTATGCTAGAATTAAAAAAGGAGGGGATGTTATAAAATTACGAAGAGCAGATAATGAAGAGTGAATGGAGTACCTACGAATTTGAAGGGAAGTAGAGTAGGAAGTTGTTCGGTTGGTTTATCTCAGGGTTGATTGTTGCATTCGTCTTGAGACGCCTCTTCTTTTGTATAATGCTTGTCACAATTTTACCGCATGTTGAATGAAAATAATGCGAAGGGATTGGGATGATGAAGTTGTAATATTTTTGAAGACGGAAGTGAACGGGACAGCATCTGCTTCGTTGATAAGGCTGTTTTTGAAAATATTGACGCTTGAAGATCGTGACGAAATTGTTTGAAGTTTTAGAGACCCGGAAGCGGTTGACTGAATTATTGCAGCGTAATACCGTGATGCTAGAGTTGCCTGGTAGATATTTTTGTGAATTTTTGCACTCTGTTTCCGGTTGGGACATTTTTGGAGGTTTCGTCAGAGAAGTGAATCAAGACACCGATAGCGATCCCACATAGTTTCTCGGGAATTTTTGTTCCTGGAAAGACTAGTAGAGAGCTATGAAATGACGGACCAGAAGAAAAGGTTAAAGAGAAGAACGCAGTGGCTGAGTCACAGAATGAATAGGATGAACAGACTGAATATATAGAGAGAGCGCAGAATATAACTTAGAAGATGGATACAGAAAACCGAAGAAGCCTTTAGCACCAATATAATGAAACTTGATAAATTAGGCGAAGACATTGAGAAGCATGTTTGAATACTTAATCGACATAGAGAGGCTGTACCATTAGGGTGAATTAAAGATGAAAATGAGGAAGAGATTAATGCAACTTCCATGGAGGAGTTTCGGCGACGGGAATGACGGAGAGCCAGATGAATCCATCTCTTTTTGCTTCATCCTTCACTCCTGGTCCTCTCTTCCTGTTCCCCAATGGAAAATAAAAAATCCACAAAATAAGAACGACAAAAATTTGTTTTCTTTTCATTTTCCCCAAGGGCTTTACAGTGTTACTTTATCTTGATATAGCATTCCTATTTTCATGCTTACAAAGCAAAATTTTTTCTCCGACCCTTTTAGTAATGGATATTAATGATTTCGAATAGTAAATAAAAATGGCTAAAACATGAGTTTTCCCATCTCCATTTTCGTCATTTTTTGACGGATGGAAAACTGAACGAGGACCGAAGAATGCGTGGAGTGGGTGCCTGCTTGTGTCATGGGAGCCAAGGCAGCCATCTTCATCGCTACAAAAAGAAGAGAGTTGTTGTGGTGGAGGCATAGGGAATAAGGGCGTGCTACGAGTGCCCGCTTGGGCTCCCTCGCCTCACGTCTACGTGGTTGTGTGTAGTAACACCATCCTTCGTTTACTTCATGTTCTGAATGTAGGAGGAGACGGGAAAACTAGCGGCAATGGCTACCTGGACACTGGTGGCGAACTGGGGGACTTGGCAGAATTGGTTAGTCAATCAATCAGTTCGACTGGTCAGCTTTTCCTGCTAGTCTAGTAGTGGTTCGAGTTCTCCTTCGGTTTGCCAAGTGAGCTGGCAGTGCTCCGAGAGGTCATCAGTCAGAGTTAATAATTTGGTCCTTGACGAGTGAATGCGAAAATGGATGCTTATATCATTAATTAGGACGAATTTTGCCGATTGAAATTAAAAGAACATGTATTTATATAATGAAACAATAATTGCTTAGTAATAATTATTTTTTCGTTAATCATGTGCGCTTACGTAATTTCAAAAGACATTTCATTAATATTAAGTTTATACACATCCATCAATGGATTTTTGAACATTTATCCTATACAGGAATATCAGAGGAGAAATGCCATTGAAAAAATTTCTATTCTATCATTTATAATTGGTCACCTTCCCATTTTTAAAAAGTATGACTCTTCCATGGTGTATTAAAGCTGGGAAGTGTAGTTTCTGCCAACTGGATATCGCCAAATTACAGTGGACTCGGACAAGGGAGAGAAATTTAAGATAGAATACAGTTAACTTAAGACATTTTATTAGTTAAACAAAGGCTTTATAAAGGAATAATTAATTGTCATCATAGTATTGATGTGTAGAGGTCAACACGCCGCCGGACTGATAACAGTTTTAGTTTCAAATAACTGTCAAGCCGTCACGGTCCACGTGCGCCTCGTTTTAATAAGGATGATGGGCTACTTTGAGACAACCTGTGGGGATTGCTCATCTCCGGGTAAATCATAAACACCGCAGCTGGGCGCTTAGTTTTATCAGATTCCTATCATTATCCGAATGAAAATAAGTGCAATAAATTGTTAAAATATACAAAATTCTGGCTATTTCATTTAAGATTATTTTACCTTCCCAACTTTTGAAAGAAAACCTGAATTGAAGGTGTAAGTCCAACCTTTGTAATAAAAACTGTGCAAAAATAACTGACCCTTGTTGAAATTTATTTGCTCTCATTTACCCATCTAGTAAATTCATTGTAATCCAAATCTAAAAGTCAAATGTGGTAGGACTCTTTGATACCTTGACGTTTTCCTCACTAATTCCCAAGCCCATTTAGGAAAACGTTTTCCAACGTTCATCTTGGGTATAAAGGGTCATCATAGAGCCTGCGTTGTGAGAGACTTGAATTCTGATACCCTCTACATTGGCTAGACTTAACCAGTTTCATTGGCCATCGCGCTCACTGGGTGTGTGCTTACTTTTAATCGATTCCAGCTACTACCCACAATTAAAAATAGTCGATTTATTTGCAGTTTTGTATGTCATAGTAATGATATCGATGATAATGGTGATGATAAAAGACATATTTAACGTTTAAACCTCCCTGTTATTACTAAAACACGGTAGGTACTAGCTCAAGATGTAAATAGGTAAATATTTTCATTGCGTCCCTAAAACATTTAAAATAAGCTATGCCAGATGAAATTTAGATCCGCTAATTTAAGCGTTTTGTGTAGGAATTATGTAGAATGCTGTTATGATCTGCTCTTCTCTGTAGGATACCGTAACCGGCTCTTATATTCCCCAAGACACTGCACTAATTACAAATACGACCCGGCAACGCCACACCACAAAACAACAAACGCCATTTACAACAGTAACGTAAATAAATTCGTTTAAATAGAGGAGAAATAAAAGAAACGGGATTAAAAGATGGAAAATAAAGAATCTTACATATAAGATTTATTTTGAGGAGAATAATATTTTCCTATACGTAACAAATGCTATATTTCATAATCCCGAGTTTCTAACTCTGTTTTAATAATGTTCTCTCTCCATCATATCAGAGCTACTGGCAGTAACGCTGAGTATACAGTAGCACTGATGATTAGCATTCAAACTGCGGAAAATGACCCAAGTTATCTCTAGTTTAAATTGTTCTCAATTCTTCTTTTGATCATTATTGATCACTGATGTTCAAAATATCTTTTCATTGATAAGAATCGGCTATACATATATTGAAAATCTAAATTTTATGGACTTTTAATAGTTCTCTTGTAAACTGCAACGATTTTGGAACGGAATATATATATACATATATATGTTGACTTGTCACAGCATAGTTGAAACTTACTTAATAAAAATCCAAGACAGATTGAAAAAATACAGTGTTATGCTTTTGTACATTTAACCAAACCCAAATGGATTAATTTGACCTAATAATAAATGGAGGGTGGTAAATATTTTACCGTCTTGCATTCAGAAGTGATGCAATGATATCGGTTTTATTTGAGGTTCGTTTTGTCATTGTCTTTATGACCTTCAGTTAGAACATAACGTAGAAAAATATTCGGGTTTAAAATTAAAAGATAAATCTCCTCAAAATTGCCTATTTTCTTCTCTAAGTGGCCGAATATATAACTTCATGAAGAGAAAGCAGAAAGGAAAGGGATTTGGTAATGACAACTGTTACATACAAGAGAATAATATTTCTCCAAAAATAATTCTTATATGTTTTATTAGTTAACAGACCCTTACGTGTGTAAAGCAAATAACAGGCAATATTTCAAAGGTCCATGAAAGAAATGCACAGATAGTGGACAACATCATGACTTACCAAGAAGGTCGTCCCGGATTCCCAAGACGGTAGATGCTGCAGAGAGTAGATATCTATCAACACTTGGCAATTAGAAATGATTAACTAGTGATAAGATCTCGATTACACTGTCCACAGTCGCTCCAGCTGTGTGCACGGATGTTTGCACACAGATATCCATACAAATGCCAATCATCACACAGAGACATCAACGACGAGACATGACTGACGTCTTCCAAAGGAAAATTTCTAATATAAGCCTAATTTACTTATCACTGATCTAGGGACATGAGTAATTTGACTTATTTCATATATTCGATCGATGTGCCTTACTGATATAGCGTTATTGCAAAAGTACTTCAATGAGGCTGATCAGAGAGAAAGAGAGGTTGCTATAATTTAAAAGGTAAGAGAAGCAACGGATGGGAGGAGCTGGTTGAAGGACTTGACTGCAGGAGTCGACCGACATTAGTTGGAGAGGAGACAGCCGAGTTAAAGTACATCAGCAAACAAGGGGCGTCAGAGTCAGGTCAGGGAGGATAGATGGAGTCGTTAGACAATTGAATTAGTCTAAGTTCGATGTGAGAATTTAGCCGAGGAGGGAGAAGTAAAGACGTGAAGACTAATGGGTTGGAAATGGGAGAAAATGTTATCAGGCGATCAATTGAGTCCTCACAAGGGTTATGACAGCCGCGTTTATGCATATATGGCGGTAAGATTTTGTCGACTGATAGTGGCTCTGGCACTGTATGTTTTGAAAACAGTTTCCCAGACTCTGGAAACCGTCAATCTTCAACAACTACTGAAAATTGAGTTGCAAAATAATTCTTTAATCGAGCCTTTAAAAGAATACATATTTCCTCAACGAGCTAAATAAATTCAAATAATTGGGATAAATTTGATCAGGTATTCCTCCGGCATCTATTTGTCACAATATGCAAAATTATACGGTGAATTGAAAATAAAAATATACATAATAACCTAATGCATACGACTACATTTATTTCATGATTCGAGGTAGCAGTATATTTGGGGAAGAATAATGTAAATCTTGAGAACTATGGCAAAAATGTTCTTATGATACTTGCTGCTGGAAGAGTAATAATTCAAATTGATGCATTTCATAGGAAGCAGTCCTTTGTAAAAGATTTAATGTAAATCATAAACAACTTGAATTATTGGATATAAATCACATGGTTGATGAAATATCACTCAAGAAGAATATACAACGCTAAATTCATATATTTATTTCATATTTAAGGCAAGACAACTGTTATTTACGTTAACCACTCCGTTGAGTCGGCTTTCGTCTATGAAATTTTTCATAAAATTAAAATGCATTTTTTTTCGACAATTTCAAAATAAACAGTTATTAGAATTTTTTCTCAACATATCAAAATGATTTAAAGACTAATATATACTAAGAACTAGTACATATTTTAAACTAGACTTTAAAAACTTCTAGTGAACTAATTTTTCTTTAAGCGGGCATGTTGAGAAGCTAAATTTAAGCCTATAGGTATGGTTACCTCGTTCAATTTCCACGATTTTTCTTTTATTTAATTATTTATCTTTTATTATTCTGGGTATTGAACTGCTTTCTCTCAGTATATTAAAATATTCTCTTATACACTTTTTAGCATGAGCAATTTTGGATTTTCTCATTCGATTCAATATTTTGCTCAATAATTACGTGCATTATTTATTTTCAAAACACTGTAACGTAAAATTGCGTCTGCTTTGTTTATCAACCATGTATTACTAATCTGTCTTGTCATTTACCTAACAAATAATAGCTCATAATAGATAAATTTGTTTTCCCATGAGTTCTTTTAGATTATTTAGCTTAATCCTAAGACATCCATCACTTGATTAAAACGCTTATGATTTGTTGCTTTTTTGTCTTTTTAAAGGTTATTTAGCAAATGGGTGCCTTATTGGATAAACCAAATACCCGTAAACAAACTGACTCCGGTAAGGGCAATGGCATTGCATTCGGTGTCTCCAGTATGCAAGGGTGGCGAATAGAAATGGAGGATGCACATGTTGCAAAAACAGGTCTTCCCGGTGAACTTAAATCCTGGTCTTATTTTGGTGTATTTGACGGTCATGCGGGTTCTCGCGTTTCTGAATTATGCTCAAAACATCTCCTAGATCACATCCTTTCTACCCCTATATTTAAAGAACTCGTTGCATCCACAGAAAAACACAGCGCTCTTGAGGAAATAAAAGCCGGTATTGTGGAAGGGTTCATGGATTTTGATGAATTCATCTTTAACGACTCCCCCACAGAGAAATCTGGCTCAACTGCAGTTGTTGCTTTTGTCACACCTACCCACTACCTCATTGCGAACTGTGGAGACTCTAGGAGTGTTCTAATCAAGAGTGGCAAAATTGCATTCAGCACGGAGGATCATAAGCCTCTCAATCCGAAAGAACACAGAAGAATTACAGACGCTGGAGGTCACGTTATTCTTTCTCGAGTCAATGGCTCTCTTGCCGTCTCTCGGTATGTTGTCTTTATTGACTTGTGCTTGTGTAGGTGAGTGCTTGAAGGGTCGCCACTTGCTTCTTGGTGGTTCGCGTCATCGCTGCGAGATTTGATAGTTTATATTTGATGCTAACCATAGCTCAAGGTCGCTCAAGCTAAAACGCGCTCTCTTCGCGCGGGTGTGGGTGGTTGGGTGGCTTATTAATCAGACGGTGGAATGTTGTGTTATGCGTCAAGCAGTGTCTGTGTGCGAGTGCTTTCTCGTGCGCCATTTAGAGTCACATGATTTGCCAGCTAGCCTAGTTCACCAGATAATGACTATGCGCTCGATCTCATGTACGGAGGTTGTCGCGTTTTGCCTAATCTTCTATTCCGGTTGAATAAGGCCAAGTTTTCTTTTTGCTGAAAGAAGCGGTTAGTAATCGGTATCTAATCTCTCTGTCTTCAGACAGGCTGTAACTCCACACTGTCTGATTATCTGCCTGTTTATTTACATCCCTTGTGTCAAGTTGGTTGTAATTCATTCAGTCGCCTTATTTTATCTCCGTAGTGCCCTTATTACTGCGAAGCCGTCATAAAAACCTCATCCGTATTTAAATAAGACAGTTAGTCTCCTAGCTTTGCTCAAATTCGTTTTTTTCGTCATGATCCAAGACCTAAACTTGTCTTCGTGAATTTTAAATCTGTTATATATATGGTAGACATAAATGGGTTAATTTAATTTCTAAATTTGTTTTGCACGACATTGCAAAACAGGGGGAAGCTGATGTGAATTTACCTCAAAATTCATTCCCATGACTTGTTTGCCTTAATTGAGAATAATAATATTATCTCAATTATGCATCAGGTCAATAGCGCTGACTCGTGATATTAAATTTGGTGCGATTTAGATTCAATTGCCATTTGCGGTGATCCCTAAGTTTGTTATTCATCTACTTAAATTATGAAGCATTCATTCAGAGCTTTACAGGTCAAATCAAGCTAACCCGTTAATGATTATAAAATAGTGCACGCATCCGTTTTCGAGTTAGTGTTGACTGTTCTTTATTAGCACCATGGTCACAATTTCTGCTACTTAGTCTCCCTTCACAATATGATGGGCACAGGATACTTCTACCACTGATTTTAACCATTATATCTTCAGTTTATTGAAAAATATTCTATTATTCCAGGGCACTGGGAGACTTTGACTATAAACAGACGAAAGGTCAGTCAGCATCAGAGCAGTTGGTTTCTCCGGAGCCAGATGTAACTGCTATAGCTCGGGTGCGCAATGAGGACGAAATCCTGGTGCTCGCCTGTGACGGCGTCTGGGATGTATTCTCCAATGAGGACCTCTGTGAATATCTTATCCAGCGACTCAAATGCTCCTGCTCCCTCTCCGAAGCCTGCGAAGAGACCATTGACACAGCTCTTTTCAAGGTACTTTTACATGTTATCTCTTCCATATCCTTATAGCTAGGGAGGAGGACTAGCGTTCTTGAAATTTTGATTGAGACCTCATTCCTGAACCATAATAATCAGTAATTCCCATGGTTTCATGCTCAAGCTGTTTGACTTTGCATTTATTTACGTTTCGATTCACCTTGTGACATTGTCCTTTAAGGTCAAAGTTAATGTTGATACATTCGTGGAGGCTTTGACGGATATCTTAACATGCTTCCATTAAATGACCACTTTTTGACCGTTTCCAACATTCTGGTTAGAACTTTTAAGTATAGCACATGTGACTAACCGAAGAACAAATTCAATTTCTATTCCGATTCCTAGCCCTTTTTCGTTTACATCCGGACTTAATAGATCTTATTTGCAATACGGGTTCAACTTAGTTTTGCTGTGAATGGTCATATTTTAAATTTTAGTTTGTATGCGAATTTAAAGATGCGATAGTAGTAGTTTGACCCTAGATTTATTTAAACGGCAGCCTGATCTGATTGTATAATTTGGTATAAGTGACTTGTACGTATCGTAACAATTGCTTGATGTTGAGTGTTTAATTTGCCTCTTTCTGTTTACAGGGTAGCAGAGACAATATGACAATGCTAATAGTTGGCCTGGACAACGTGCCAAGTCCGGACGCCGAGATGACAAAGTTGGACAAAGAGCTCAATGCAGCCATCCGCGATATGATTGAAAGTGAGCCTTCTTCCTCTTCCCGCCATCACTCAATGCTGCTCTTTTTGATTATCTCGTCTGTTTGCTTTGTTGTGTTGGCTGTCATTTGTCTGTTGATTTCCGACTAAAGATTATCCCGTAATCCCCTGCCGATCCCTATTATCAAGTATAATTTCCTTTAAATAAATAAATAAAAGCCCTTTATTTAACTATAGCCAAATGGAAACAAAACTGTCTCCCCTGTTTTAAGTGCGTATTAGTACCCCTGCTATTAGGCTTTGTGCTAAGAGAGTTGTTGAGATAGCGAGATGTGTAAAAAGAAGCGCTTCTCTGTTACTACCTATTTTCTCTTTCTCCCCAAAAGATATCATCGAAATGTGTAAGGAGAATGACAGATTAACCTCCTCTTCTATAAGTAACGTGATAGAATCCCGATCTCTACCCAACTATCCCCCTGGCGGCCTCGTCACCAAGTGAGTTCCTTCCTACCTAGACTGTTTAAGTTTAACTGTTCCGTTGTCTAAACCGATATTTGACCCCATTTTTTTAGGCGAGCCCTCATTGAAAGCATCTGTTCGAGTTATCCCGAGGTTTCTGACTGGTAAGTTATTCCTCATTTTCCTTTAAATATGCAATAGTTTTGTTCAGTAATTTTTATTAAAGAGAAAATGGTGGATTTTACAGCTCAATTGACTGATCTGTCTCTTTGTTTACAGCATTAACATGAGTGGGTGAGTGACGCTTCATTTGTGAGTGTATAACCCCTCCCTCTTCACTCGTCTACCCGCCCTCCTCAAATGTGATTAATTATAATCACGTGCCCACCTTTGAAGTGACTCATTGCCCTCCCACTCACCCATTTCCCACGGTGTTCACTGTCTGCCTCACTCGTGCCCAATGAGCGTCGTGATTTTGTTCCACCATTCCCTTCTCTCGCCCCCACTCATTCTAATTCCCTCCTTTCCTGAAGTTGCGCGTTCTCTTCTCCCTCTTTCCCTTTTTGTAAAATACAACGCGTCGCTCCTTTCACACAAGCATCACTATACCTAGAGAGGGTCTCTATCCTTTTCCCCCGTTCCTCGCTCTCTTTTCACTTTCAAAAAAAACTGCGCCAGCATCAACTCTTCAGTATTCCGCCTCTCCCTCCTTCCGGCAATTGCTGTTTGCTCTTTTGTGTAAAAAAGCACGAACTCGCTGAAAGATGATTATATTTGTGCATTACGTTTTTTTCTTTTCTACATTGTTTTCTACTCGTTATTTGTTAGTAGCACTAGCATAAATAGATTGAATTGGTGCATAAGGTAGAAATTACGAAATTCACGCACATCATATGATGTGGGTAACCAACCGCAGTGGCCGAGAGGAGGGACCGTGGAGAGCGGGTTTCTTATAAGAGCGGTTCCAGAGTATCTGCCCCTCGGGAGGTGTTATCAATTTTTTGCTGAGTAGTCTTAGGAAGCTTTAATGGATATTGAGAGCCAGTTATTGGTATTAGTGGATTTGACATAATTTAATAGACTATTATTACACGGCGTGGGAGATGAGTCCGGCATTTTTAATTAGCAGGAGAAACCTAAATTCGAGGAACAGCATGACAGTTCAGATGAAATGGAAATATGAGCCTATATAGGGAGGAGAAGACTCATGAGGTTGTCGCAGCGCAAGATTAAAGTGTTTACTGCTTCTAGCATTACATCAATGTTAACTTACTAACCGTAAAAATAGGATAGTTATACATCCAACCACTCTATGGTACCTCCAAATAAAACACTGGGAAGTGCCTTCTTTTGATTCAAGTAAGATATAAAAAAGGTTGTTTTGGTAGTCTGTTTTCAATAGTTGTAACTCATAGGCAAAGTTTCTGAGACATGTTCTGCCCTAGATTTAAGACGGTACATGAAATTCTTATCAAATCGGTTGAAGGCCAAAATATTGACTGATATATCAAGATATAAGCCTTACTTCATCTGGATTCTTAAATTGCAAGAGAGTGTTAGTCTATTTCAGTGATGTTCAAAATTAACGAATTAAATTGAAGGCTTGGCCATACCCTCCAATAAAAAACACTATCTCATCTGATGGCTCAAGACGATTGGTGCTGGTGATTTTAAAGGTTCGTTTAGATAGATAAATTAGTCGTTATTCAATCAAACTTGAAGGACGGTACAGTGATACCTGCTACCTTACGAGAAATCATCATATATACCCTTAACATGGTATTAAAGGCACGACCTATTAAAGGTCTAGGCAAGTGTAGGCCTTAAACACAAAATAACTTGTAAACGTCGAAAATTCATTTACAGAGCGGTTTCTTTCTCAGAGAGATTGAAAAAACGGTTTCACATATTCGATTTTTGCGATTAAACGAGTTGGTAAAGTTGTGATTACACAATAGAAACATTTGCTGGTGAAAACAACGCCCGGTTTAAGTTCATACTTCAGAATCCTTAAGTCTAAAATTGCAAGATCAAGAATGTATTGGCGGGAACTTACGTTTAATGGAGGTTAGGGTACATAAGCTGCGTAGGTGAATTCAAACAATTTTCACCACAAAAAGCCAGGAGAATGCAAGATTGGGATGCGGAATCTACGTTAAGAAGAATGGAAGCAGTATGTCTGAACTGAGGAATAATTTAATTCATATTTACCGTTAACATTTAGACAGATATGGTGATAATTACACTGACATCATATTAGGATCGAGTCAGGCTACCCGGGTAGTGTTTGCATAGTACTGGCGCGCACCTGAAATTCAGCTACTTGAAGGCGAGTGCTGGAAATTGTCATCGATGGGATATAACAAGAGACGCATGATAAAATTCACCCATTTTGAGAACAGCATGACCAACCGCTCAACCTAACCTACTCTTCAATCAACACTTAACACATGAATATGGCTTTGAATAACGAGATGAACTGCGAATTTGCAAGTACTACAATCAAACGCTCTTCGGATCAGGAATCTAGGGGACCAGGTTTTGAAGATGAGACTCTGGAATGTCAGGTCCTCCTGCAATGAACTTAAGCTCCTGAATATTATGCATCAACTCATTCACCGAAAATTTCATCAGGCAGTTCTGACTGAAACAAAAATAACTGAAATATCAAAGACTAAAATTATTCCTGGTGTTACTCTGTTCAAATCTGAATAAATGATCAACCCAATCCCGATTGGTGGTGCTGCATTTGTCATTAATGACTCACAACTCCAAGTTCAAGAATTTGAACCCTTCTTGAGCAGGTTGGGTACAATCGCAATTAAAGCTGAAATTAATTTCCTCGATATGATCGATTGTTATACACCAGCCAACTGCCCACTCCAATTCTTCCAGAAAGAAACTTTCCATGGACAATTCAATATGCTGATGAGAGACATAAAGCTTAAGTGTGAGTGTCGTCATCTTGGATGAGTTTAACTGTTGCCTCCCACCAGATTTTCACAATAATTATGCAAATTAGTTGGACGCCTCACAAACTCACTCCATGAAGCCTACAGAAAATAGGCTACGCCTACTAAACTTCTGTAGAAAAAGTGGTTAAATATTACTAACATCTTCTTTCTAAATTCGATTAAAAGACGACATACCCTTTACCAACCACGAACTGGTTGTGGTACCGTCCTAGACTTCTATGTTGTCACAATAAAAAAACCAACGACACAAATCTTGACTTAAGGGCGTCCAGAGAAGCTGATGCAAAACCTCGCGACAGCCATTCTAAGACTTGAGAATGATGTTGCAACAAAGACATTAATACAAGAACTGTTGAAAGTCTGCTGACAGAATCAGAAGGCAATTGATCTCTTCCCAAAGCATAGTGGCGAATATCGAATGCTTCTTGATAAGGAGATGTCAGAGCTCATAATACGGAGTTACGATAATATTGTGAATGTCACTGCGAAAGCAGCTACTCCAAATTGTCAGAAGCAAAGTACAAGGATTGGAAATCTAGGCTGTGGTTTGAAAAGGCTAAAGATCTTTTGAGCCCTGAACTACAGGAACGAAGATAATTACGCAAATGATGGCCATGTGGTCAATCTCCTGAATCCTATGCTGCCTATAATGTGTGCAGGAGTAAAGTCAACTCATTTAGAGCAAAGACAAGAAGGGTATTACTTGGAGGCTGAAAAGGAAAAGTGTCGAAACTGATGGTTACAAACGAACTCATGAAAGCCTTCGAATTACTGAGACGGAAATTACAAGCTAATAGTCAAATTTGGATATCTACTAAACGCAAAAATTTTGTTGTTGATTCGAGTTATCTTGCTGGACACAACGCCGATTTATTTAAATTTCAGAAAGTGTCTTCCGAGATGAATATAAATATCTCGAAATATACTCGAGATACATACTTGATTACTGAAAAATTTCATATAGCTAAATATGGAATGAAATAGTCATAAAGTCCATGACTGAATGTGCTACAACCTGAACTACTCAAGTGGATTGGATTCTCGCTTGATAAACTCTTACTACGATACTTTTACGGTTGTTGGCAAGGCACAATTATAGGGCGAAAGGTTAAGTCTATGGGTAGGTCATCACAGAGGAGATGACGTATTAAGCAAAGGAACTACTTCAATCTCACTTACCAAAAATAAGCGTCTAAAAATCTGCATATATATAAATTGAAGACGACTTCAAGCGACTGGTAGCAGGTATTCGGAGAATTAGGTCGACAGGTGGATGATGATTTCTACGGAGAATTCTATTCTTCATATTAGTGAACATCAACCACAACTGAAAGTTGCATGTAGATTATCGGTGTCATCGACTCTTCGGAAATGTAGGTAAGATGAGATGGCCCTGACGGATCGATCATCAAAGATCCAAAGATGATCTGCCGATTAATGGACTTCTTTATCCAGTAGGTGGGTGCTAGAGGAAGTATGCGAAAAATGAAGGCTCTGAAAGCATATGAAAACTTGTCACACAGATTTTTCTCATGAAAATGATGAAAACACCAGTTGGCCTGGTAATTTTGGAGTTCAGATGAAGTAGGGTTCTTCTGATTCCCTGACTTTCACTTCTACTGCTCTTTATGATCTATATACTCCCTAATAAATTGAACATGCTCCCTCTCTATGACTTACACTTCCTATGTGTTTGGATGTTTCAACATGATTAAAATTTGTAAAGCTTTTAGCCCCGCCATGGGAGATGAATGAAAATAGATCAATAATAATTATTATTATTATTAAAGCTTGTTATGCAATGAGTTCCAATAACGCTCGTAAAAATTAAGATATGTCTCAATATATTAGCAAAATATGAACAAATTGATGAGTTCAAAACCCAAAGGAGGTAAGATTAGTTTTGTTGCATGTCTTTTTTCCTGTATTGTCTTGTCCTCTTTTGTCATTTAATAGAAATATTCAAGTTCTCCTGTTGAGATGGTTATGATAATTAATTTAGTACAGTTGTTAACAGATCGTATCAAGTATTTTTTTATCTGACAAAAGGACGTATTGCTGTAAAGTTTAGCACAGTAACTGGAATAGCCATCGAGCCTTCGATCTGATTTCTTTTCCAGATTTTGACTGTAGAGTTTCCCTCTGAAGGCCCTATTTTTATAAGCGTTTTTAGGGGCATCCATTTTATCTTCTTGTATTCCGTAGAGCAGCCTTAAATTCGGGTGGATCGCAAGAAAGCATACATCTGGGCGCTAAATTTAGGCTATTGGTTGTGATATCCCGAATTATCCGAACACGATGACTGATTAATATGTATTTAGTTTGACCTCATTCTCATTCCGAATGCCCTATCATGCTTCTCCTACGTTTACTTACGTCATATGTCCCCCCAAGCCAATTGACCTTTTCATTTATTGGTTCAGTGATGAATTAAATGTCATTATTCATATCAAACCAAACTGGCACCAGTCAGTTATTAATATATATTAAGATATTTTGCAAAGTTCAGTTGCTCCTTATATAAGTTTTGACCGTTATTACAATCCAGGTAAAGTTACTACTGAATTGCTTTATACCTGGCAATTAGTAATTTAACGAAGACTGTCTAAAGGAATAAACGACTTTCTCCTTATGATTGATGGTTGAAAGCTAAACCACCACCGATCGATGGCAGTTTTGTTCGGGCTGACTGTCAAAATATTGGTATAGTATGCCCGAGAACTGATAATAATGATGGGTGACCTAGACACCACCTGTGGAATGTGTATCGTTCATTCCGAGATAAGGGGAGTTTGCGGCGTCTTAAAGTTGCAAATGTACGTTATCGAAAATATCAAAATTTTTTTTTAATAATGGATTACATTCTTCTTTAAAATGGTTAGAACATGAGAAACTCTTTCTCAGTCAAAGAACGTAAAAAAGATGGCAGCCATGAAACCCCAGAACATGACTCCAAGACGATTTCCAGAGGGTGGATTGAGGTCGCATTGATTTTGAGTGCATGTCACATTGACTCCACAGCCGGAACAACTCGACCCTTGGATATAGGGCGAATCGGTTCGCCAATTTCCACTGAAAATTCAACAGATGATTGGTTAGAAAAAATTAATAATTCACAACAGAACACAGTTTGGCTAGGATTTGAAGATGTGTCAAAATTGTAATCCAGTAGATAGGAAAGTATAATCGAAGGAGAGAAAGCAACTTACCCCGGAAAATAAATGCAGAGCAGAATGGTTTGATTTTCGCACTGTTTCCGTGCACAGCCCATCTCCCTACTGGTGGCCCAGATAATCTAAAATGGGATTTAAACATGAGAAAAGAAAGAGTTTGGACGATTTTACCATAGAAAAGGAAACTCAACGAACAGAATTTCATTAAAGAAAATGATTAATAAATATTTAGGACTTCCGCCTTCAAAGAAGAGGGTCGGTGACCCAGTGATCAATTCAGGTCACCAATTTGGAAGAGGAGGACAGCTAACGCAGCCGTTGAGTCCTTTAGTCCCAAAGAATTTTTGAAGAAAATGTGTTGTTCTGTATCCTCTGTATCAACTTTTCTCATTTTGGTGCAATGACACGTTAGCCAACAAACTGTTATCCACGCTAACGTTTTGAGTCCTTCTTTGTATTCCTACGGTGTCTAATTTTCCCCTTAAAGTACATTCTCCTCGATTTGTTCTACCTATATAAATAGAGAGGTACACGAGTACAACCGCAATTCATCTATTCTATCAATCCGCACGCATCTCTTGAGCTCTCCAACCAACTCTCTCTCTCTTCCCCATCTTGTTGTGTGATGAGGATGGAAAGAAGTTGGAAGGGTGATAGCTTAGCTAGATCCTGTAATCTCCTAGATAACTAGCCTAGCTCTTACGTACATCCCCTCTTTAAAAACGTGGTAATTGCACTCTCCAAGTCCAGGGCAGGAATAGGGAACCACTATACTCTCAATCCTAAGATTAATCTAACTCACTCATTTATCTCTTCACTGTTTTTATAAAAAAAAACAATATGTCTATTTATTTATAAAGATTGTATACATTATAATATTCATAGCTATAAGGATATAATATCCTTATAGCTATGGTTCAGGAGAATCGGGACCTCACTAACCAGCTCGGAAGAATATATGCTACTGCTTTTTCAAAAGATCCTTTAAAGAGATTTGTAATGAATGTGATGCCAACGTTGAGGATAACATTCTGATATGTGGCATTTCAACCAGCCTTAACTTTTATCCTACTTAAAGCCAACGGAAATTAGGCACTTGAAGTCATTGAACTCTTCGATGGTACAAAATACTGCATCCGAAAATAGCAGCCACGCGCTTCACTGTTTTTGCTCCAACTCTCTTGGGATGCGGAGTTACGCTTTATTTTTATGCAATATTTCGAAAGATCAAAATTTTAAAATAAAAAAATACGACCGAAACTGTTCAAATTACCACCTTTCCATGTTCACAATTCAACTTACTAATATGAATAGTACTTGAGTACAATTAATTCTAACCCCAAGTCTCTTCTCATTCTAGTGAGAAAATGGCCTTCATTTACTTTTACGCTTAATTATCTACACCTCACTCATATGTCTCTGTTGACATACCTGGTCTCTATTTAGCGGTCAGAGGTCTGCTCAAAAGCAACTTTCAGTTTGTCACGTGTTCTTTTTAGGTTCTTCATCTAGTTATGCATTCAACTCTCAACTACAGCGGGAAAAACTGACTGAGCAATAACACCACTACTGTTGAATTACTGTTGAACTTCATCACTCCAAGACAAATAGAGGAGTGACAAATATTCACGCATAAAAATGGAATTCTCGGAATAATAGGTCATTATTTACAGGCCCACCTTTTTGTATTCTCCACAGTAAGAACAAGTTCCATTAGGACTATTCTCAAAATGTCGTCTTTGGTGTGCCCAGGCGGAAACAAACTCCTCAATATTTGGTATCTCGTTTACAGTGAAGACCAAATTCCAGCTGTAATTCCCTATATCCATCTTATTTATCTCCGCCATTTTGCAGGAAGATAACTTTGAAGCAGCCAGTTCCTCAAGCTCCATAGAGTAATTCTGAAAAAAGAGTGAACATTTCTTAATAAAGAGAGGTCAGTTACCATATACATCATGTTAGCTGCAGGAGGTTTAACTTGTGCTCTTTGGCAGTGATGGAAATTGATCAACCACTGACGCTCCCGAGGTGTCAGACTTGTCTTGTCAATTACATTGCAAAATACTGATGAGGTAATAAAAAGGAGAAGGCTGGCAAGGACTAGCATCTCGTAGGTGCCTGAAAATAAGTGAAATCAAACAGGCTTTAAACAGATTCGATTCTGCTTCACAATTCGAATTTACATACACTATTTGAACATAGTTTTCAATATAGTACGTGCTAGGGGGGAAGAAAGGCAAACTAGGGAATTTCCGTCTTGAAGCCACAATATCTTCGTGGTTCATTTTGCGGTTAGAGTCATGTTTTCCTTAAAATTCAATCACTTAAGATTGTTGGAAATTGTACTCATTTAATATCTATGTGAACAGAATCCTAATCCGAGTGAAAAAGATCAAATTATGAGGGAGACTAAATAAGGAATTTCAAACTCTCTCTATCATTTCCACTTTATTTAATGATTGAATAAATTGTCGCCCACCGATTTCGTCAATCTTTAAGCACGATTGTCTAGCACAAGAAAAATAGAATGGGATTAAATTAGAATCTACTGTCATCATACTGCTCCGCTGGTATGAGGATGAGATCTAGCAAAATCGTCCAATTTTACATACCCACCGCGTAACGTAATGAAAAAGGCTAGAAAGCACCCAGAGAACATCTGTCTATTCTAGATACTGCCGATTGCTACTCGATTTCAAGGAAATGTTGGCATTTTTATCCGAAAACTTCCCATGTCGCAAGCAAGTGTTTTAAAGCGCTTTGACATCCCATTGCGTGTAATTGTTTTGAATAATTGTAAAATATTTATAAAAATAGTAATATCTTCATTTATTCTCAAATCTATTTCGGTGCTCATTGACTCGTCATTTGGATATTCCTCTATTTGCAAAAGTTAGCCTATTAAAATTTTCGTATGTTCAAATCTCATCTAATTGAAGTTAAATGTTTCCATGATGTTTAAAATTGTCATTGTTCAAGATTGTTGGATATTTAAGAGATTAGAAAACGTCCTTTGATCATTATATACCTGTCCTCGACATTTGAATCATACCAACCGGATCTCGATAATGACATTGGAAATGAAAAGTTTTCAAAATTTTCAAATATTAAGTACTATCAATCCTTGGGGTAAACGAACACCGGGAAATGAGAGATCTGGACTATAAACACATGTCGATTCACTTTGATACGATCTCGGATATTGAACTTGAACGTCTCCAAACACAATTTTTGATGAGAATTCACAAAAACAGCATTTCTCAGAGAATGGAACTCAATTTTAATATCTCTGGTTACCGTAAACAGGGTGCGCCCTGACAACCGGATCTTGACAGTGACATTCCTAATAGAAATGCTAGGTTACTGTTGATTAGGTTTTATAACTGTGAACTTGCAGTAAAAGTGGATGATGTAAACAAATACATACACATATGCGCACTAATTAGGCGTGCACTTCACTTCTACAAAGTACAATATTTCGCCCTTAATCCCGATGAAGTTCAGTTATCTTAAGTCAGATGTTTTGTTCATATAACTATGCAATGCCCATTGTTATTAGAGTTCGCTTCAGGTGAACTCTAGATAATTTTGTTGTTGAATTAAAGTCATGTTAGTTCTTGTCAGTCTACTAATGTGTCTTGACGATAAGAAGACAGAAATGTATCTGAGGTGATTGGCCAACTATCCTAATTAAGTAATTAGTCTATACGCTCAAGACACAGCGAACATGAATTCACTCAGGAAATGGATCTTGAAATGAGTAATCTTAGAATATGAAGTAATGGACAAAAATTAAGAAATAAAAATGTTCAAATTGAATCCAAAGGTCGAATTTTTTAGGACTACTCTATCATCCGGACTTTAATTTGTGGAGTATAAAACCCTGCCAAGGTTGATCAAAGGAATCTCTCGTTCGCTAGAACATCCTGGAAAGTGAGCACATGCTACCGATCGCGTATCGAGCGAGCGCGGATGTGCTACAAAGAACTCCTAGCCAATCAGCGATCAATATTCACTATGACTAAGCATGTTTAATAAAAACCCCACATCAGATCTCCCGTGTTTTCACTAGTTTGGAGGCAATTTATACCAAAGGACTTTGATAGAGGCTTGTTACACTTGTCCGCAGCTTGGTTGACTTTAAAGAGGATTACTAAGGTTTAGTCCAGGGTTTATTTGTACAGAATCCGCTACAGATTTCTAATTCTAATTTACCCCCTCCATGCCGGGTCCATGCTAGACTGTATTATTTTTCCTTCTATCTACCATGCCGCGAGTAATAACAATAACGCGATTATGATGGCTATGAAACAGAGACTTATATAACTTCCCTATTTATTCAGAATTTGTTATGGTTCAATTAACCTAATTATTTGTTTAACGTAAAATGCTTAGAACATACATAGTGCCCTAATTTACTCCATCGTTCTATTTTCACTATGAAAAATATGTAGGTTTTTGTGATATAATGAAAATATATGAATCTTAGGTATGGAAAGCATAATACATTCATCGAGGTAACTATCTATTCAAAATAAGAGTTAAAACAAACTCTCTTAGGATATATTTGCTCTACCTTAAAAGATCCTAAATGACTTAGAGGATTCATTCTCTCAAAAACACAGATGGTAAGGGTTTCCGAAAACCTACTCTTCTAGTATCTTTTCATATATCATCGTCACAAAATCTTTCCTGCTTTTATTAACTAATGACTGTGTAAGTCCAAAGATGATCGCATCACCATCACCCAATTCTTTAAACTCTTTATTCTGAATTCAGGCGAAGTTGAACTGAATGAGACAGAGAAAACGTTAGTGAATGCAATCCTTTTATCCAAGTGAACTTTTCTATCAGTATCAGGTATGAAATAGAACAGGCGCAAAATTTTGCGTGGTTTTGGAAAATGTGTGAAAATATTTATATGAATGTTAATTTTACCTTGAACCATGATAATAACAGTTTTGTTATTATTGACAAGATCACAATTTGAAAAAAGTGTTAATATTTTTTTAATAAAACAACAATAAACTAGAATGAGTTAAAATTTTCACACATGAAGTTGAGATAACATCAGAAGACAACCTACCAGTGCCTTTAATCCAAGGTAAATGTCGTCCCGACCGTTCGCGCTTAGATCTCTCTCTCTCTCTCTGTGTAACCTCAGCTGCCCTCAAAATTATGGTCTTGTGCACGCACTTTTGGGGGTCATTCCTTTGAATTTGTTCAACTTCCACGAATGCAGCCGAAAAGCGTTGCCTTAGTCGAAAGATTTTATAAATTGTGATAATCAGAATGATACGCACACGAAAATGTCTGTTAATTAATAGATTATACTAATCGGACAAATGAAAGTGTAGTAATAAGGAATGACTTTTGAAAGGGATAGAGAAATTTATTCCATAGAATTCGGGATTTCTACTTTTCCTCTATTCAGCTCAGACAACTATGTGGTGCTGTTACTGCTCTTTCAAGAAGTGCTTTGAAAAAACTCCCTTTGAATCAAACGCAATTATTGGGAGTGCTATTTCGATATAGGACGTTTTAACTACTCGTACCTTTTGCAAAACTTAAAACAACCGGAAATTGGGGACCGGAAGTCTGATGACCATTGTGCCAAAGTACAAATGATCTTGTCGATAGTGCGGATCATTGTTTTCCTTTCTATAAATATTAGTACACCGTTGACAGCTTCGCACTTCGCCGTTTTCGCCCGAATTTCCTTGAGACGGAGATTTACGCTTTTAGAGATGGAAATCGATTGTGATTGTTATTTCGACCACGTTAAACCAGTCAGACCAATGCTTTTTTTCATATTAGCCATGACTTTGTGTAGGCTTTGATCCTTTTTCTTTTCATACCAAGAACTTGAGCGAATTTTCATAGCAGCCTGACATATCACTCATCAAATTTTGGTAGTCTCTCGAATTGATAATAATTATGTATCCTGTCATAAATTTTGGATACAGAACTCCCTTTTGCCTTTATTAGTAGTCAGTTAATACTATTTGAAACAGACCCCCGCAACACACCCCCTTTGTACCATACATAAACAGATTTATTCAGGCACATCTCAATCTTTTGAATTTGGGGTACAAACTGCGGCTGGCAATTTAGCAGTAAGGGGTGGTTGAGTTTTGAATCATCCCAGGTTTTATGGTTAGTAGTCTAATACTGGGGGCATATTAAAAGTAATAAACAGCTCTAACTTTGTACCGCCGCAACTCAAAGGCGTAGTTTTCTCCAATGAAGTTTGTCCGAGGGATTTCCCAGAGGGACCTGCTGGACTATTTTTTCGCACGTCTTGAATCTCCTAAGGTTGATCTTCCCACATCGTTTGGACAGCCTTAAATCCGTTGTTATCAGATATCCTTATTACAATAGTGGAAAGGCCATAATACACATTTGACTTGGAAATCATAAAAGGTAATAATTAGGTAATTTATTTTGTATCTGAAATTAAATGAATGGCATGCGTGAATATTTCTGCAAGTACATTTTATGAAGAACAAATTTTAAAAAAGAAGGCAACCCAAATTAAGGCTTGCTTTACCAATTAGCATCTGACAGATACAAATGGTGATTGTTTCATCTTCCTAATTCTTTGCAAGTAGTACCCTCATTATCATCAGGTTCCTCTTAATTTCTTTGAGTCTGGACGTGGGACGCAGCTAAAATGTGAGTAATCATTGGTATTACTGTCATGAATCACTGGTCGATTTGATAAAGATTTATAAACCTTTAATCTAATATCAATCACCACCACTGTATCGACTCAAATGTATTGGTCATATACATCTCATCTTCCTGCCCATGGCGGTATGAAGATGAAAATAGATAAAATTGGCACGAACATACATCCAATGAAATCTACTGGAAAACCCGCTCTACATACCGCGGACATAATCAAATCGAAAAAAGCTCTAAACATCCTGATTCCATTCTGTTCTTCTATTCGACGTCACTCCCTTTTCATCCCTTACTGAACTGCATTACTACTTTGCATGTTCATATGCTATCCCACAATTAAAACTTATAAAAGTATTTTGCTGTAATGTCTTGGCTAAAAAAACATCAACCAGAGATCTTCTTAAAAACCAGATGACTTGAAACTTTTAGTTGATCTGGAATATCTGCCAAAGAAAGAGGATCACATTTAAACAAACTTGAATTCACTTTGGAATGTATATAAACGAGCAACGAAAAAGCATTCGCCGGATGTAAATAATTAGGTTTAAATGTCAGCGAACAAAATCTGATGTTTCATTTTGAAATATTTCATTCACATGTAAAGTAAAATTTGTAATTTAGAATGAATTTGTGATATTTTTCTTAAGAAATGTGCATTAAAATAACTCGAATCTGTTTTAAATCATCCATTAAATTCTAAATTCATATTTATACTTTTAAATGTTAAGTAGAACGTTAATTATTGTAATTTCGACATTGGCATACGAATACCCGACGAAAATAGTGGTTACTTCATCACATTTGATTTAGTCTGTTTGATAATTAAAACAATTAATTATTGTTCTTAATAAAATAAGGCTTTAATACTACAGTTGCTGAGGTGAGTGAAGAATTTAGTTCTTGAAAAGCAGAGATTTCTCTGAACCTAGAGTTGCAATTTATCATTGTTAGTCCTTCAGAAAACTTGAGAGGTTGCTTTCGGTTAAAGATCGGTTAAAGAGACAACTAGAGCAAAATTTTATGAATGAAGAATTGAATTCTCTTTCACAAATTTCAGAGATCAGTACCAGTTTATTTTATACCAGAAGAAACCAACAATCCCATCTTTATTGTTGTAGAGCGTTGAGATGATAAAAGTTTAGATTTACAGCTTATTACTTAAGTTGGCAAATTTCAATAAGCAATGTTATAATAATAACAATAATGACATCATTTACTGAAAGATCACATCGAGTATACGAATTGGACAAAGAGATGCATAGTTTACAAATCCTGGTAGATTTAAGAGAGAGCTCTGGGAGGCCTTTCGACAACTTTTTCATTTCGATTTTCTTTTTCAGTTATGACTTGTAATGTTTAGCTTTGAAGTTCGTATTCATTAGAATATTTTCCCTTTATTTCTTTGAGCCGCATTCAATTTGGCATAATAAAGTGAATGTGCACATTCAGCAGGGCAAAAAAATAAGAATTGAGGTTACATTACCAATTTCTTCTTTACATGCTTGTATCCGAAGATAAAATTTTAGGCTTAGAAAGCTCGAGTGGTATTAGTTAGTACTGCCCACTCAATATATACATGCATACATATATGCATACAATACGTAGAAAGCGGCAGCAGCTGCAGCGGTCGCTGCCAGTTCCAGTGCAAGCAGCAGTGCAAATCTTTCTAGTGGAAATTGGGGAATATCAATGGATGCAGGTAGTCAAAAATTGTCTGACCTCCTCCTTCTCATTTACTTACCCGCTTTTCCATCCCGCTGTTCATAATTCTCCCCCGATGACTTGGTTCTGTGCAGAGACCGGGCGCATATGTGTAATATCCATTCTTTATGAATCGTTTGCATCCTGAAGAGAATATCTTGTAATAATCAAACTGTATATCTTTATTTTTCAGTGATGTTGTAATTTACAGAAAAACTGCTGCTAAGAAAAGGTTTTATACCTAATGCAAAAGATTGATTAGGTTTAATTGTATAAAAAATTAATTTCCTTTTAAACATATTACTGTGATTCTCAGTTAGTTGAGAGCAAGCAATTTTGACAGCACCACCAGATTAAGGGAAGAAGTACAGAGAAATAAATAGCCGGTCTCTCTATTTAAATCTGCTGAATCAACATCGAACAAAACGTGGAAAAAATTAAATCATCTGACAACTTACTAACCATTTATTTTTATAGGTTTTATTGTACTGATAAAGTATGGCAACAATTCAGTATCTCTTACAGTTAATAATCGAATGGAAGCAAGACGCATACTTCGTTTAATCTGCTCAATCTCAAGCAGTTTGAGGGAATATCGTTAAGGATTATGAGTTACAAGGATTGAAGTTCGATTCTATGACCACTGAGGGGCGTGTTTCTAGTGACTTAATTCCACACCAGTGTTATCTGTTGTTGTGATCCGCTCACCTATTTTCATTCAACTTGTAATCTTCACACAATTGTGTGTTTAACTCATTGCTCCGGCCTTTAAGCAATTTTCGATTTTCTCTTTTATCAGACACCCGTGTTGTGAACTTTACTTCCCCACTGAATCACTTTCATAACTTGATGTTTACAAGATGGCTGTTACCTCCCGTTCTTTCCTAAAAATATTCTTTCAAATATATCATTCCTATCTTATGAAAGCTGTCTTAATTGTGCATTTTTCAAGGTTTATTTGATCCAACTGAACAGAAGGTTGTATCAAAAATATGGTCTGGATAATGGGTATCATTTAGGGGAGGGAAAAGGTGATTTGAGGGATATCAGGCGCGACTTCCATCTTCAGATTTACAGTTATAGTCAGGTGATAACAGATTACATGATTTTAAAATAGCAGAACTCGACAGAGTTTGTCCAAAGGGATTTCTAATAATAGGATGTAATATTAGACGCACGTGGCTGCAGAACGCCCACCTTCAATTTTGAAAACAGATGTCCACTCAAAAGCCTTCCAAACTAACTTAGAACTCAACATATCTTTTCGGAACGAAAATAATTGAAATTTGATCTCCAACAAATATAAAACTGAAAGCTCTGAGTCTTCCAGCCTGACTCACACATTCCGTAAGAACATTAACTCCACATTTACTCAATTACCAGTTAAGAAATTAGTGAACAGCTATGAATCCAAAGGTTGAAGTTCGATATAAAGGCGCTTGCACACGTATTTGATCCATAAGATAGGTATTTCGAAAAAAGTTCTGAAGTTTCGTAAATCACTATGCTTTTTCAAAATCAAAATGCGTTTTGTCAGAGTGAAACGCGAGACCTGAAAAATGCATTTTAAAAGAAACCTTCGTTCTTGAAAAAACTTGAATCCAGTGGTATTTTTCACTTAAAAACCGATTTAGGTTCAATCGCTATTCGAATTCAAGAGAACTTCACCTTCTTTTCCAAATCGAAATTCTAAAATTGCGTCATCCTTTCGGTCTAATAAATATATTATCGATTACTGTATATTTTCATTTTGGATAAATTGTATTTTATTATATTGTATTTAATCAATTTTCTTATTTATTGAATGTAATGCAGCCGACTAATAAAGCAAGCAATTATCCTGAATTTACAAACTCGACAGACGCGGAAAGACGCCTATCTCTTACCACCAATAAAAGTCTTATATTTAAAGTTTCCGCCTTTTAAATTGAAGCTTCATGACATTAGCACCTGTTTCGTCCAAGCTGTATCGATAAATACTGGTTATCAGTGACCTATTCGACAAAATTTTTGTCTCTAAACCCCCGCACTTGGATGCTTATTTACTTTGCCATTATGATTAAGTCCATGTCGAAGGCGGTCAAAGTTTGGTGGCTGATCATCAATCATTAATCGGCCTATTAGTCACTGGGACTTGAAGTCAACAAATTCTGATTTAGTGGCAAGTTCGGTAAGCACCGCGTAGATCTTAAGTGACACAAACTATTTAGACTGCAAGTGTAATTAGAAGTAATGTAAATATTCTATCAGTTAAATTTTATTTAGTGTAAATATACGAAAGTTTAACTGTCATTAAAATTTATCCATATTTCTCATTTCAATTTATAAAATTAATTATATTAATTACAGAAATCCAAGAAATTAAAGAATATGCACTGAGTAATTGAGTATTAACTCCCAATTTTCAAAATCAATTTAATTATTAAAAAATAGGAAATGGGAAGAACGCAGATATTATTAAAGCGTATTTGAAATTCAATTTTACATTCGCATTAGCCTGCATTTCTTAAACCCCTCGGGATTGCATTTTATAACCCTTGACTTTGAAGTTTGCATGGCAGTTCTTAGCGGTCTTTGAACCGTAACGATCCTGATTCTGTAATGAACCTACACTATGTTTACAGTTGAAAAATGGATTTCGAACTGCAGAATGCGCCGATAACATGATGTGCTCTTAAACATTTAAAAGTATGGATGTCTTTATAGGAAGCTGCTTTTCAAATACACTGTTTCCTTGATTTTGTATTTACATCCTTTGGGTACCTGTTTTAAATCATATTCATTAGCTTATTCTGACCAAAAATAACTTTATCGAAAAGAGAATGAGATAGCGGTATTTCTCTCCTCAAAATAAAATTCTTGTTTGATGTACTAGTTCTCACGAATTTTGCGCGATTTTTCTCCACCAGCTTAAAATATACTAACACAATCGAATATACGAAAATATGTCAAAGAGGCTTGATCGCTTGATGAGGGAAAATTAATTTCCATATGCCACGCTACACACTGAACAAACACATAAGTGCAGATTTCATAACCGTTTGCCATAAGTAGATATAAAGACCAAATCGGCGGCCATTAACTTCAGGGAACTCTCAAACTTCGGAAGCCGCTTTTCGGCTTTCCATCTTAGTGTGAAGATATTATCGATGGGATACAAATGACAGCACTAAATAAAGATGAACTTGCAGGGGATGCTAAATATGTTTTCGGCGAAAAAGGAGGCGAAATTTGAATGATGAATCCCCGCACTATTGAACGTCAACCGTAACTGAAATGTGTGTGTAAAAAGCAAGTTAAACGCGGAAGCCTTGATATCATCGAAACTTTGCAAATGAAAACGAGGTAAGAGGATATCGACAGATCGATCATCGCAAACCCAAGGTTGATCTGCAAACTGATGTCACAAAAATTACGTAAAAAGAGGATGGCTGAAAAATAAAATGAAAGTTTGTTACCAAGATTTTCTGTAAAATCAAGACATAAATGAAAGAACAAGTCTGAAGGAACTCCAACTTGAAAAAGTACGTGATCTGATTATTCTCGAGCTCAGAAGAAGTAGGCTTCTCCTGACTCTGGCTCATTTATGCCGCCTACTCCCCTATAAAGGTGAACGTACTCCCTCTATACGAATTCCTTTTGCGATCTACAAGTCGATATCCCGGCCAGTTAAAGGAAAAACACAAGTTCTCATTTTTAAAGTGAACAATTATTATAGTTCAAATCGAGCTAGGTATTGTATATTGTTCATATTTGTTCATATATACATTTTAAAAGTTAATAGTTATTTATCGAAATGAAAAGAAAACACTGAATAAATATTAAATTAGGCAAAGAAAAAAGTAAAATAATTTTCCATATTTATATTTTCGCTCTGGCAATTTCCTATGTGTCGGGATGTTTCACCATGATATAAATGAACACTAGCAAATTAATCTCCAGCTACTCTTCTGTCCATTTGGAGGTGGTTCATAAAGTTTCTTTCAGTATAGTATAAAACCTTCTAAATGGAGAATCCTAGGAGATTTGAATATTGTAAACCACGTATGAAAGGTCAATGGAAGGAGAAAGAAACTTTGTATGATCGTCTTTTAGGACATGGGAAATGAAGAAGTATGCTGGAATTGCTGATCAGTTCTCAAGAAAAGAAATGTCAAGTACATGACGAAGGATGATTCAAAATTACCTTACACTAAATTGGCATCTTCATGTAGTTTTAATCAGTATGTTAATCCATAAAGGAGTTAGTTGAATGACATGAGTCTCTATCACTTTTGATAGGTCATCCAGACTTGTATTACTACAAATTTAAAGCTTAGGTGAATGTACATAAGCAACAATTAAAATGCAGAGAGATTTAAAAGTGTTCGCACTGAAACACTGCCCAAGGTTCATCCAAGAAAAATCAACTCAGCTGTTTAAATTACCTTCCTCTGTCTTTATTAATGTTTTATTCCTAACTTTGGTGAAAAAATTTCCTTTCAAATTAAAAACTATCTTCCTTGTTGCTCTCACCAAAGATGGTTTGTGGCGTATAAAACTTCTAGCATTGATGGTCGATCCAATCAAACATCCTTTTCTGAACTGTCTTAGCAACTATGCTCCCACATCTGTCCACGATAATCTGATAAACTGTTCCATACCTGTTGCTAAGTGAGCTTTAATGTAAACAGTGGGCAATATTAGTTTGCAGTTTAGGGGAGAGTTTAAGGTCCATGGATAAATAAGCGATATGAAGATATTCATAAAGTAATAGCGCATATACCCTTAAAGTCAACTAGTAAGTGGTTTGAAGGACCACTCTTGGCATCCCTCTTCTTCCAAAGAGCAGTACAGAAAAGCATTTGCTGCCGTGGGCCTAAAAATTTCAAGATGACTCAAAGGGAAACATGACTTCTAAGAGCAGCCAAAGTTCAAAATTATTGACGAAGCGAATGAGCACATCAATGTTAGAATAGGAGAATAAACAGGATAAATCTACACTGTCGTTTATTCAAAATATTAAAAAAACTAGATAACTTTAAAATGGGGTATATCTAATCGGAATATCAGAAAGGATGAGAAAAAAGAAATACCAAAATGAAAGCCTCATTTTCCGGCTACAGACTTCAATTTCTCTTTCTTAAAGATTTAAGTGGGTAGAGTTTAGAACCTTTGTTGGTATCAAAAATGCGAAAAACAGATATAACTCCTAGGAAATATATTGAATACTCAAATCTAATGACTTTCAATTATAACTTAATAACTTATTAAAGTCCTATATAGACAGACACAATCAAATGGGCCTTCACTCAAGCATTACTAGACCTTAAGTATCGGATGTGTAAAATGAGCATCAGTAAGACTACAAGGAGCTTAGATATTCTGTTATCTGCTAAAACTCCGATCATATTAAATCCTTATTATAGTTTCCTTTAAAAGAGATTTACTAGGCTTATCTATTTGATGTTGGCTATAAGTAGAAATGGCCAAACGATATAAACGATTCTAAATGGCATACCCAACTGGTTGTTTAAATCTACTGACCAAAAAGCCCCGAATATGGCGAACATGAAATCACCAAGAAATCCAGGGAACAAGTTCAAGAAATATGGAACGCTTGGACATTGGAAAGCAAATTATAGCCATAATGGGAGAGAGGACAACTTAATATTCACAGAATTCAACTTAAACAAGACTCTTAGAATCCTGACCTCTTATTCGATCTCCCGTTTCATCCCTTATTGGGAAATTTTGCCACTTCGCGTGTTTAGATGCCATCCAGTGATTGGAATGTGTACAATTTTTCTTCGCATTGTCATCCTTAACCGACTTCCGAAACTCTTAAATCTCATTACATAATTCTTATCATTTTTACTCCGCTCGTGGACGCAATACACTTCTAAAATGAAGACTACGCTTTTTACTCTTCGATCATCAAAATCAGTAAACGCCCCATGAACCTGTTAACATTGGTGTCCCGCCATACTAAGCGTTCTACTCATGGCCATCTTGATTGATAATGATATCAGTCTATGATAATTTGATAAACTGTTCTGCTCCTTTGTTGTAAAATTAGTGTGGCTAAGTGAGCTCAAGTAAGCGCAGTGAAACTCTTAACTGAGTCAGCAGTTGAAGCTGAGAGACCATACCTTAAAAAAATGGCGATCATATCAGCAACTGATGTTAAAAATAACCACATAATTGGGTTTCATCGGTAGCGCGGAGCTGACAAACATTTGTGGTATTATCACTCGTGTTTCCATGACCTTAAGAATAAAAAAGCCTAAAAGATAATTCAGATCTCTGCTTTCTCATAATACCTGTGCAATCGATACAACTTGGTTGGCTCTATTCAGGTATTGTGAACTCAACGCTTACTCATACTTCAGCGGGTCAAGCAGAATGCCGACCCTAATAACTAACCAGACAAAGAAGCAAAGCATTCTAAAATAACGAGGGTACTCCTCAATTGTAAATGAACTGAAATAAAAAGTGAACACAGTTGTGGGAAACTTGCAAAACCCAATGCTAAAACTACATGAAAAAAAACAATGCTCTAACAATAGCTCCAAAAACCCCAATCGGAGGTCTAGTATGTAACAATTAATAGAACGCCTTCCTCAACCATTGCGATTCAAGATCACTTCTTAAAAGAATCCTCAAAAATAACGTAAAAACTCTAAAGCACCTCTGAATACCAAATTTCTGTGCTCTAAATGCTAGAACTTAAAGGTACGGATCTGTTTATTCCACTGATATAACCTGTTCAAATTCAGTAACTCGACGGACAATAAGCCAATAAGAATCTGCGTACTATATCATAAGGGCATTAGAAAAGGAGGGTAAAGATGGAATGCATTGAATGAAGATTACGAACCATAATAGCACACCATTTCTCAGAGAATCCAACTCTAGCCAGTTTTATTAACACAATTGTCTATCAAACAAACTTGAGCAAATACCGCTTGAAAGACCAGTAGCAAGTTTATCACTAAGCCAAAAAATAAGTTCGTCTTCTTAGTACATGATCCGAACGACCCTGGTTAGACTTAAACATTGCGGTAACTTGAATCTAATCAACACCGCATCGGTAATACAATATCCGCCCCACAAGCATTCCCCTAAGGCCCACCAGAATTACCCAAAAAATAAGCAAAACGGAGACCAAACATCAGCGTAAACAGGGAGATATAAGTGGACATTCACAACGATAAACCAGATGACGCAAACATAGAAAAACACATTCGAAGACCACTAAAGCTCACAATAAACTAGTATGGAAAGCATGACTTCAAAGTTTAAAACACGCTCCCAATTAATTTCTCTCTCTGTCTGTCCCACTAACAGCCGCACACTTATTCGTGAATACTTAACACGTGCGTGCGTACGCGCATGTAGCCAACTCATTGGTCCACTTGTGCCCAGATGCGTCATGCAGCTACTATGACTGTCTGTCCACATACCTTATGTGCACTCCCTCGGACCAATAGGAGCACGACTGAGTCAGTCGTAGGTCGCATACACTAGTGCAGAGCGTTTATTCACTAACTTCCGTTGTTCTCGTGTCCTTGCTGGACTTGTACGCTCTCTCGTCTGTTTTTCGTTAACTTATTGATTTACAATGGGAGGAAAGTCTTCCAAGCTTGTTATAACTCCCGAGAATGCTGAGACGGTGAGTAAACAGTATCTGTTTTGTTTTGATTTCGCTTATTTGGACTCAGGATTAACCGTTTTGTTTGTAAAATTGCAGACTGTTAACGCTGGCACAGAGGTTATCACACAGTTGAAATCGAACGGAGAGAATGGAAATGGGGAGGCAGTTCCTCCTATCGATGTAGTGACGGAATCTAATGGTGACTGTCAAGCTGCTGTAGATATCACAGCCGAAACAATCCCAGCTAATGGCAGCATTGCAGAAATCAAAGTATGTTTCTCTTCGTTTATTCGCATATCATTGTCTATGTTAAATCTTGTTGATGCCTTTTCTATTTATAGCAGAAGAAGGCGAATCCCATTAACTGGATTCATAAGAAAATCTCTTTCAAAAAGGCCAAAACTCCAAAGAAGCCTACGTCTACTGAGGAAAAACCAGTAGAACCCGCCGTTGAAGAAGCCAAGCTGGTTATCACTGAGGAAGGGGTTTGTTTATCACCTTTTTTGTTCAGCCACTTTCTTGGCTTTGGGGTTAATCAGTCTCCTTGCCTTTCTAAATAGAAAAAGGAAGAAACTCCGCCCCTAGCGGAAACTGGTGATGTCCAGATTCCATCTGAAGAGGTCCCGAAGGTTGATCAAGGAACCGCCGTTCCAGAAATCCCTGAGGTAGAACAAACGGTTGAACCAGTTGTTGAACTTTGCCCTCCAACCGAGGAAGTTCATACCAATATTGGCGAAGAGCAATTTGTTGAAGAGGAAGAGCCTAAAGAAGAGCAAGAGGGAATTAAGCAGAATGGCAACCGTGTTTCTTATGATGTAAGTCTTCGTTGATATGTCATGCCTTTAGTTTATGATCATGAAATAATGAACCCAACATATTGTTTATTTTACAGGAGGAGCCAGCACAACCAGAATCATATGAGGTTGATATGGGTATTTCTGAAAAGATTACCGATTTGGTTATTAATGAGGCTGATTCGCTTTTAAATGGCGATAGAACTCATCTAAACGGTGACGCTGTTGCTCCCACTGATGAGAGCTAGGTTGATTTTCGCCTTCTCTATATGTAACTTGTACAATCTTCTTCCCTTTCCTAGGTAACGCGATTCCTCTCCAACATTTGACATCCTCACTTTTTTTTCACGCACTGCATTTGATTTCACTGACGACATGAAATTGTATGCCATTGTGACTGACCTTGCATTTTATTAATATTAATAATGTCCCTGTAACATTGCCTATTCTTTCACTCTGGAACCTCTTTATCGATTGGCTTATCCTCCTTTTGCCTTCCTACGAAATTTATGTAATCAGTGCGCGTTGAAAACGATGTGGAATTGTCTGATATATACCATTTTTGTGCTCAAAATTTTCACGATAAGTTTAAGACCTCTTGAGTGCGCTTACAATGCCTTCGGCTAGACTTAGGGCACATCTGTTTAATTTCAGGTCAAGAGTCACCAGTTAAGTAACTGAATGAGAGTTGGGATTGCTTAGTCACAAGTGTCTCGTGGATGTATTCTAAACTCAGTTATAGCGATTCAACGGTGGCTGTTGCTGTGGTGAATTGTTTGTAGAGATCGTAAGCGAGGTCACACTGGTTGTTTACGTTTGCTTGTAAATGGGTCGTCCGCACAGCGATTGTCCTATGGCTGTGACTAAGTGCGGTTTGCGAAGTGCAACTTCATCGATTTCTTTCTCACTTTCAGCGGCTAAGTCGACCGGTCGATACGCCAGCATGGATAACCTGAGACAAGCGAGGGTGTGATTTCACCCCAAGTTATGCTTGGGGAATTTCATGGGAAGTGGATGATTCATTTGTTAATTTGCTGCCATTTATAAAGTAATACTTCCTGCAAATGACATTCGAATTATGGCATGCCATTTGCGAAAACAGATTGTGTAATGGACGGAACAATCTCCGAATTGCTTGTTAATTAGCCAGATGGCTCATTTTTCTGTTGCTTTTAAATAAAACATGAAAGCAAATTAATTTTTTAATAATCCATAACTCACTATGAGTAGGGAGAGCTTGTCTATTTCGTCAGGGAAATGGATTGTTATTTAATCTATTTATTCAAAAAAATAATGGGTTATTATTTGTATCGAAGTACGAAATGAACAGAGAGATACTTAGTTTTCGGTATTGTGTTTACATGAAAGATGAAGTCCCCGTCTTGAATAGCAGACTTCTTGTTGCCACCGATATATTTTTCTAATTAGCATCTGAATAGTATTATTTAGCGTCTTTATGAATCTTGTCCTAAATTTTTAAAGATTAAGTAAATCTTAAGTAGAGTGGAGTTTGTGTATGCAAGTTATTGGAGTATTTTAATATCGTACACATTCACTGTCTGGTCCATTTGACAGGACACTTGTTTGACGTGCCCGTATCCGTATGTTCAGTTGAATGCTGGACGCCATAGCGAATGAGGGACTGTGAATGAATTAATGCTGGTTTTAGGGGATATTATTAAACCAATTTGTTTGAAATTATCAGTTACAAACCTCTCAAAATAACAATTTACTGGAGGGGAAAGGATAGAATTTTAAGATTTCCATTCTGAAAAATGCGAATCTATTAGAGTGAAATTAACGTTATTGGCTGTTTTAGCCATGGCAGACTAGTAAACTCTAAGATTTTCTTGACGCCTTGATCAATTTGTCTTAGCTATGACTATGTGTAGGCTTTCCTTTCAGTTTTCCTTGAAATCCGATGACCCAAAAGAAACCTTAGGGATGCGAAAGTTCTTCTCAATTCTCTTATCTCTAGACATTCCAAGGGTGATTTTTCGTTGAGGCTTATCTGCGAACTTTCCCAGAGAACTCTACAGAGCCAACTACTTACACATCAAGGCTCTGCGAGTGCGTAGTTTTTTCTTAGTGGCAAGGGGAGTCCTACGTATGTTATCATCCGACATTCTCACTGCTATTGTGGAGAGGTTGGAATAGAAAAGTGGTTCCATGAAGATCTTGACGAACCATGCTTTTACTTTGACTGATAATTGCCGACAATAAAATGTAAAGTATCCAAAACCAAGATTCAATTGTAGTCCTTTGCAATGAGACAAGAGAAACTTGTACTATTTTTTTCAAATTTCATTCTCCTTCATTAATTATTGAAACGTATGCATTGTTTTGTCGATTTCGTATCTTTGAAGCATAGTTTAACTGATCATTTGGTTCAAGTAAATTAACCTAAACTTTTAAGTTAAGAAATTATGCGTCGGAATAACAATGTTTGAAAAGTTTACCAGGACGGAGTGTCAGTATTAGGATTTTCCTATAATGCTAACCCTTATGTTGGTTGTTATCATTTGACGATTTCTGATAGTCTTCTAGTTTTTTTGGGCTAAAACCACGAAATAGCTTACATTGTTTATCTCGCGCGATAATTAATTTCTTTCCCATTTCAAAATATGAAAGCGGTTGACATTTATCCAAAATTTACCAATATTTACATTCTCTATCTTAGTTAAAGATTGAGGCATCACTATTTGGTATTTTCTAAGTTACCCTCAGGCCAGATTGGATTTATTTTGATTTCAAACAAGCGCTGTAACACCCGAACTTCAAGCAATTTGGTGATTTAATGTGGTTGTTCCAGGTATTGGTAATTAATTAGATTCTGTCACAATATTGCCCACTTCGGAATTCCTTACAAAGGCACCCATACGTGTGGATGAGTCATCGACTATGCGAGAGAATTTGTCCTTCACGCTCTCTCAAGTAAGCCTGTTTATCCACTCGTCGGCGTCTTATCTATGGTCCCATTCGTTTTCGTAAAGAGAGAAAATGAAACCCTGGCAATGATTCTATAACAGGCGTTTCACTATCCCATAGAGTATGATTCATCCCTTGGCACTTCGAGTATCAGTCTTTTTAAAAAGTGCAGAATCTGAAATTTTTCTCTATTTCATTTGTAGCAGCACGCATGTATCAGCTAATTTGCCATCTTGATAATTCCCCAGACTTATCTCTCCAAAGCATTTCGAGTTGCTTTCTTTGTGAGGTAATAACCGATTATCTTTTGATCGTTGATTTAAATACACATCTCAATTTGACAAAAACCGGTCCCATAATGTTCATTTCAAATATAATAGTTGTCTACTATGATGTAAAAAAATCAATTATACGATTCTTAAAGGAAAAGAAAAATGCTATTTGAAGATTTATTGCCTAAAAAGTGGCCTCCTCATGAACTAAAATACTAACTGGTTCCTCTGTTATTTCAAGGTCATCTTGGCGTGTTTGAACTTTGGAAATTAGTTGTTGTCTATTTTTGAAAGCTATTAAGTATAAAATTACACAGGACGCCAATCTCTCATGGACACGGACTTAAATTCATATGCATTTACCGAATTACGTATTTCACGAGCTGGTTTTAGACTATTTGATGGCAGAGGAGAGCGTATGCAGACTCTACAGCTGTTATAGGATACAACTGTTGCTACTATCCTATCAATATTAATTTACCGTTCCAGATATGTGGGGAGGTTAACTTTTTAAATCCTGCTAATTCGTGCGGGTGACTATTCTATATCTGTGTCTCCTCCAGTATACATCAACGCAGCCAAATCGATAACGTTCCGCATATCATACTGTGAAGGAGAAAACGAAGTATGCGAATCATTAAACGTTTTTTCCTTGATCCTACTAACATTTTATTTTATGTTTTTTCTCTTTTACATGATTGTGTTAGCTGGAATTACATTATTTGGCGACGCAGGTTTGAAAAAGAGCTGATTATTTTAAAAATTGATGCAGAAAATGTCCTCGAAAACAGATAAACTTGATCAAATCCCGGAAAAGCAGCAAGAAAAGTTCGTTAAACAAATGGAACGAAGAGAAATTATACTGCAATAACAATATGAAGGCTTCTTGAAAATAACGGAGCAGTTTGCGAAACATCTGAATCTGAATCCTGGACAATAAGAAAATTCCATCCCCAACCTTATTTTTCAGATTAGTGGTTTTTCCCACTATCCAAAAGCGGGTCCTCCTTTTTAATAACTGGTCTGATAAATATAAGCGTGTGTTTAGAATAGATCTGACTGACATCCTCGAGGAGAAGAGTTAAGACTCCTTCTTCAGCGATTGGAACTGCGGAAGCTGAAAAGCTACATTCGTCAAAAGAACCGGATGATCTCAAATTCCAGAAAGCAGTATTCATCCTCTTCGAACTGTTCGGTAAAAAAATCACTGGAATTTTGCGGTTTCCTCAAATGTCGAACATTAACTAAGAGGCCCGATGAGGGTTGAACTGATTAGGTTACTCGGATAAATGAAAATCTTGAATAATCGAGTATATTTCAAACGGGTAATTTAAGTACCTTTTGTTGCTTTCTGGTCTGAGAAATTCCCACTCTTCTGCGTAAGAAGAGGATATAAGCGAATTTGTTAATAAAACATATATAAGAAGCGAATCCGATATTCGAATGACTATAGATGAACAGGGCCCAATCAAACAATTTTCTCCCGTTTTCAGAGAAACTCCAGGCAGGTGCACGAAAATGGAAGTAAATCTGTATCTAATAATAAATGCGAAGCTAGTTTCTCCTTCTCTGCCATAAAAAGCCCAGTGGAAGAGCACTCAGGTCTTGAAAGAATTGGTGTGATGTAATTAGTATCCTACTCTAAATAGACCGTACCAGTTGTGGTTGTACAAAAACATAATGGCAGCGTTCGTTTATGTGGCAATTTTCCCACTGGTCTGAATGCAGCTCTTGAAGATGACCACCATCCTCTTCATTTTGCTGGAGATGTATTTGCAATCCTCAACGGTAGCACATGTTTGCAAGGTTGGATTTATCAGAGGCATATCTGCAAGCTGAGGTCGAACCGGAATGTCGTGAATATTTGACCATTAATACGCACCAGTGTCTATATTAATTAATTAGACTTCTGTTCGGAATGAAAGCAGCCCTTGCTTTCTTCCAACAAATAATGGACAATGTGATTAGTGGACGAAGGGGCAAAGCTGCATATTTGGACAATAGCATAATTGGGCGAACGAGAAAGAACCCAAGGAGTGAATTGAATGTCTGCATGAACGCATTAACTATTGTGATTTTTATTTGAGGCCAGAGAAGTGTGAGATCTTCTTGAAATCCATAAAATATCCTGGCTCCATTTTTGAATCGGAAGGCCGCCATCCTGACTCTGAACGAATTTGAGCTATTTTGAACTTTCCATCTCCAACCGATGTCCAAACTCTTCGTTCATTCCTGGGATTAATTACTCACTACAACAGTTCTCTACCTTCCTTGAATGAAGTTCGGGATCATTAAGTCTTCTCCTTCAGAAAGACGCTGCTTGGCACTGGTTCACTGACTATCAAAGAGCGTTTGAGAAGCTGAAATTCATGTTGCAATAGTTATAGCAGCAGATGTTTCAAGTTACGGTCTAGGAGCAGTCATTTCACATGTTTTTCCAGATGGCTTAGAAAAGAGTGCGGCTCATACATCCCGTTCACAGTTACCAGCAGAAAAGAACTATAAACAAATTGGAAAAGAGGCACTTGCCATTATCTATGTCGTGAAGTTCCATAAATTTGTCTAAGGTCATCACTTTATTCCTTTGACAGGCTACAAACTTTTGTTATCAAATTTAGGGTATAAGAAAGGCATTCCAACGTACTTGGGGAATCGTTTTCAGCGCTAGGCAATAAGTTTGATAGGATATGATTTCGAAATCAAATATCAGAAGACCGCTGAGTTCGGACAACCTGAAGGATTGTCATGGTTATTTGCGAACCAACAAACACCTATGGCAGAAACCGTCATCGGCAGCATATCTCTGCATTCTGGTCAACTTAATCCAGAATATTCCTGCCACAATGGCGGAAATAAAGCACACGTCACCAGAAGACTCGGCCATCATGAAATTTGTGAAAAGGAGATCGCCATCCTCATTGTTAAAGGGGGACTTGTTGGACCTATTCCAGTGTCGTAAAGCATTATCTATTGTCGATTGTTGTTTGATTTTTATTGAGAGAATTGTTGTACCAGCTGCACTCATGGAGAGTTCTCCGAAAGTTTCATTCTAGTCGTTCAGCAAGAAATCGAACGTGAACGTTAGCCAGAGGATACATATGCTGGCCGGGAATGGACAAAGACATAGAACTGCTTGTCAAAGGCTGTCTCAAATGTCACAATGCTGCTGAAGCCCTCCACGTAAAAGATCAATGCCTTGGTCCTTAACGAAGATACCATGAAGCAGAGAACATGCTGGCTTTGTTAGTCCTATCATTGGTGTTGCATACTTAGTATTGGTGAACTCACTGTCAAAGTGGCCGGAAGTAATATCAATGTCGTCAACAAACACTGCAGCGACTATCAGTGCCCCTAACCACATTTTCACGAATCATGGTTTCCCCGAAACTTTTGCCAGACAATGGAACAAAATTCTGTCCGTTGAAGTTCGAAGAATACTGCAGACGAAGAATTATTGGTCACATCCGTATGCCCCCATATTACCCACGGTCAAACTTCGAGGGAGAGCAGTTTTTCGACACGTTCAAAAAGGCCCTTTTGAAAGTAATAGGAGAGGAAAACGGCGTCGGAAGTTAATCGAAAGTTCCTACTGAGCTGAAGAACGGCTCCTCATCAGATGCTGGGTGGTAAATCGCCTTCAGCACTACAAAACCATTAACCATGAGATGATACCGAAGAACACGCCAAATGAATCAGCGAAAAGAGGTATGTTCACTGTCAGTTATCTCTTATTTGCTGATGATTTCTGAATTCCTCACTTCTGGACGGTTGGAACTATAGCCAAACGACGGGGAACAGTCATCGGTGAAATCCAGGTAAACGATGGTATTTGGATCAGGGATGGAAATCAATTGAGGTCACGTATTGAGGGAACTAAATCAATGCCAGTATTAATTCAACTTTACCTCTTGTTAGTCACTTTCAAACTTCCAGTATGTAAACCGGATAAGGTCCGAGAAAGAACTCCAGAACAATAGATACAGTACTCAAAAAGGACCCATCGAAAGCCCAGAATACTTTTGATGAATTCGAAGGGGAAGTCATACGAGGTACGTGCTGCTCAAAAAGGGGGGGGGGGTTTTCTGGAGAAAATGAAAGTATGCAAATTATTAAATATTTTTTACTTGATCATAATAACATTTTATTATATATTTTTTCCCTTTCATATGAAAATAATGTTTAATTACTAAATTATTTGTCCGAACTAATGAATAACATCGTACAATGCAGTTTTTCCGGTGCAACTAGATATCGTTACACAAAGTTCCATCATCCTTTGACTTATCTTCCCTTTCTTCTCTTCTGCCATTTTTGTAGATATTTTGGGGTCGTTAACTGTAATTACGTGTCATACTTAGCTAGAACCCACATGAGTTTATATAACAGCTCTTTTGCGTCACTGAATCTACTGGCTCTCATGCATAGCTCATCGGCATGTTCACTACGTGTAAGAATAAAATCGTATTGGATTCTTTAAGCTCTAAGTTGAGATGATATAAGATATAGTATGTCCCTTTCAAAATAAAATAGGTTAAGCAAAAGGGAAAAGTCACTCTTCTGGATCCTATTGGAGTTCTTGGTGTATCAAAAAGGATTTGGTTGGGATTCGAAGTCTCCCTATCATTGTTGAGAGTAAGATCTTGATATTGTGGAAAATGTTTCAGGAGTCCCCAAATATATAAATCCCCAGCTCAGAGAATTCGAGCGAAAAAAAATGAAGTACAAGGTCGCTATTTGTTAATGTTGAAATGGTCTTGCAATATCGGCAGGATTACTATTCGTCAGACGATCAGCAAGAATTTCCCGAATCAAATTTCCGATTGATTTAAGTCTAATAAAAGAGGCGGGTGGTTGAAACACTGCATATTAGAATGTCATCGCTAATTTTGACATCAAATTCAATGCGAGCCTCTTCTAAAGATTTTTTGAAAAGTAACAAAGTATATTCTTCCAATTCGAAAAGAGGAAAAATAAAAATTCAGAATCTCATAAACCAGATCCCCCTACTGTTTCATCGAAGTGTCTGTTCGAGTGTGTATAGAGTGTATTATTTTTATCAGGAAACGGGCACATTATAATTTGCATCTGGAATTTCGTAATTTTAAGGGGTTAGTTGGTGGAGCCATTCATAGCATTAGAGTTATTGGTTTCTATTTCTATGGCAAAAATAAAAGCAGAATTATAGCAAGAATCGACGAAAACGAAATTTCAATTTTCTCGGAGAAATTGACGCTCATATGAAATAATATGTGAACGGTGAACATCGACACCGATCGGCCTACTCTGAAGGCACTTTTGTTTTGTCTGGTTTGTTAGTGTGTTGACTTTCTAGATGGAAATTTGTTTCTTTCCTGCGTTTAAGTTTCCATCAATAAGTCTATGCTGGAGAACTCGGGTTGAAAGAACGGGGACAATCATCATGAGAATAAATTTATATCGAAATCTGGAAGAAAATCATCGTAAGGAAAGTTGTAAAGAGAAATAGATTGAATATCTAGCTGTTGACAACCCTTTTCTTCAAAGATAAATTTAGCTGATTGTGATATATAATAGCTTAAATGAGACACCTTTTCTTTCATTGCAAGATTTGAAATAATTCATCAAATAACAAAGATATTAATTTTCCTTACCTCTATATTAACCAGCATTCTATAGATCTCAATGGAACCAAAATAAATATGTTTAATCATTCCATTTATTGGCCTTGTTTTTATACATTTAGCATTTTAATACTTGTTGAAATGAACCATTAAATGAATGGTGACAAAACAATCACCAAACCCAATGAATTAGCTTTTACTTTTTCGCCTTAATTGCACTATCAAAATAGAACTGAATCAAGCTCTTTCCGACGGTATTTTAAGCGATCTGGGTCTGGAAGCAATCATTTTCCCTCTCAAGATGGTTAGTCAGAGGCATTAAAAAGCTCCTTTCTAATTGGTTAGTTCCCGAGCTGTTTGAAAGCGAATTATACTCGTTACCAGTTTGGCAAGGGAATATTTCATGGCTGAATCAGCGAGTAGCGAATCGAATGAGCATAAACTCGGGAGGAAGTTTGATCTAATTCAACTGATTACGTTACATTTAAAAAGTCGGAAAGTTTTCTGAAAAAGAACAAAATCCGATGAAATATTATCAAAATAAGAGTCGTTCTTTTACTTATTTCCTGCACGTATAGAATCGAAAAGGATCTGCTTAAGTTTTTATCCTAATCTGAGTTTGATTAATTAACGTGAATCCTTTAAAATACTAACCCGTTGAGGTTAAAATGCCAGTTGTAAAATACGCACGTTATTCTTGAAAAACGAAAGTGAGAATTATTGATTAAAGTTGCCGCTATGGTGACTCATGCCTTGAATTTGCAAAGAATCGATTTTCACGAGAAAGAATACTGCAAAGACTGGAGAAAATCGATAATCATGGCTTTGTCATTGGACATTATCTAAAAAATTCGGAAACTTAAATAGTGTATAATTTATATTAAATTAAATTAATTTAATTAAAATTTTGTGCACTCTTTATATTATGGTTTACATTCCTTTCATTCTTGTAGTCATGGCAATAGTAGCTTCCAAATTTAGAGCATTTCTCATTGCTTCGCCATCTTTTTGTGAATATATTAACATTTTCAATGAATCACTTAGACGTATATGGTGTTATATTTCATTAATAAAATAAATCAAATTCATCAATTATGAATCATATGATATGAATAGCAAGGTGTTCCAATGAAATTCTTTGTTAGCTTATTTGGCAGTAACCAGGAGGGATTAGTTCGAGTCCGTCATAGGAGTAAATTTGCAGATATTGCTATTTCATAGGACAGTTGCTTGTACGTTATCCTTAAAACTTAAACTAAGCACTTTGTAATAAAATGTGATTTTTTAAACACAATTTTTATAACCTTACCAATGAGAGCGGTGTCAAGACCTGATCTTGTAAACTTGGTCAATACGAGTGCACGTTCCTTTTGATGTTAGAAGAAAATGAACTGGCTTGAGGGATAAAAAACGAATAAAAACGATTGATCCAAAAGTCTGTTGTTTAGTACAACTTTTACCAAATTACCTACCAAGTGAATCTCCAACCCCACGAATGTTCTATAACATTAGGTCATGAAGGTGTTTATGACTAAGGGACACTAATCATAACTCGATTTATGCAGAAACATTTGGTTTTAAGACCGAAACCTCCCCAGTTCCACTTTTCCTCTTGGGCAAATGGTATATATTTAAAGTTATGAACCTCTTTTGATCAAATATACTCGAGGTTAGAAGATTTTAATGTAAGAAAATGAAAACTAACAAAGCCAGTGGCCCTTTTAACTAAACAAACTCAATTACCAAAATACGGGGTCAGTGACAATATTTTATTAGGGAGGGACAGAGAGGAAGTAACAGCATTTCAACCACCAAGCTGATAAATTGTTTTTGTGGAAGAGCAGAACTCTAAAGGTACGTGTTAAATGACGAGAGAAAATCGATAAACGGCTTAAAGGCCAGGAAAATGAGTCACGCATACAAAACGATAAGTTGGATAAAAATCGATAAGCAAACCATGACAACGTATGACGTAACTGAGGCATGCAGGCCCTGCATGCACTAAATTAAAAGCAAAAGCTGACAGTTGCTCTGAAGATATATCAAAGTTTGAATCAAAGATATCTAGGAGATGGAAATGAAATAAATACGTCCCTAAATTTAGTCGAACTTCCTCCTATTTTGCAGAAATGTTTTCTCTTAGATCAACTCTCAAAAAGAGAGTAGAAAGAGGATTATATCTAGTTGGCGATCAGTTGACTCATCTCCCTCCCTGGTTGCAGGAAGCACACACTTTTTATGGCGCGCTTCAATTTTTCCTACTCCTCCATCCCTGCCTCTTGGGACATTCTCTCAGATGAATTATAAATCTCCCCAGCTCCATGAAATTCAGTTTCTGAAGCAATATTACGTACTTCAATTATTTTAAGCATTAATTTTAAGATTGGTTCCTAAAACTATCGACTGAACGTAATACCAATATATGTATTTAAGTAAGATTATCATAGGAAACGTCAGACAGGGCCTGTTAAGATTAGTTCATTTAATCACATTATAAGGTTAAAATACAGCCAGGAAAGGTATAAACTAGAGAAGATGTTCAAGACCTGTCTCAATGCGACATCCATAAGAAAAGTAAAGTGTAGCAGTGTTCATTGAGTTAATGTAGAAGTTTTGAACTCAAGTGAGCTCTTCTAATGATTAAAATACTCTTGCTAGTCTCAACTGCCTGCTTGTGGCTGTAAGGAAGTATAAATGGAGCAAAGAGGCATGAACAAACATTCAATTAAATATAGCGGTCAACAAGCTCTGTATGCTCCCAGCAGGAACGGATTAAGAAATTCATGACAAGAGCTTTCAAACACGTGAATATTGAAAAGTGGATGACTCAATTTTTCTGGAATACAATCTTCAAGCTTTTGACATTTTGACTTCAGTATGTGATCCTTTTCCCTCCTCTGTCTCCCCCTTTACTGAACTACCTGCTCAAATATTATCATACAATTAAATCTTGTAATTACAAAATAGAAGCGCTTATGTTCTGGCATAGAAAAGGCAACTGAAATGAAACGGATCACATTAAGTTCTTGCATATCAACGCATGTACAAAAGGTCCTCCTTTTGAACCCAACAATCACAATAAATTTTTCGCTTTTAAATTTGAATATTCCTCTGCTCTGTATCCATTTACACTAGTATGATATTTATTTATTAATTTTATTTTTCCCAACAAAAGATAGTCAGTTTTTTTAAGGATATGTACTTTTCTCAGTCTGTAGCTAACACAGCAGAGTTGACAATAGATTCAAACATGGCTATCATCGGATGGCAGATATCGGCGCGGTGATTCATTTTCATTAATTTTTGATAATATATAAACTCATTCTTTGAAAATAAAGAGCAAGGTGACTGGGCTCCTCATCTACAAACCCCTCCATCGTTAATCATCTTTTCTTTCTTCTACTAACCCTGGGTCTAGACGGGTAACCTTGAGCCCATATGACCACTAGGGGCTATGCAATGTAAAGATAAGCTCACATTATGGGACGTAAACGCAAATGTAACTCCACGTTTTTATTTGCTACAACTGATTAAAAAGTTTCTTTTGTACAGAAAGCAAGTCAACAAGATCAAATGTCATGACTCATGACTATTTCAATTTATTAACAATATAAAATTACATGCAAAGTGTGTGCCAATGTATACCTCCTGGCACACATAGTTTGTCCTTTGGCCTCGAAATACCATATCAGAAAGAAAAATAACATTTATTTTGAACACATTTACAATAAAGTGAAACACCAATTACATTGGAATGCCCAGTAATGCCGATAAATAGAAATTAATTTGAACTTTTGTTGTACTGGAAGAAACCAACGACAACCTGTTTTCATCCATGAGTGGACAGCTATTAGGCAAAATGTTAATGCTGATCATTTCAGTTGTCTAAGTTCTTTCAATTTCCTACTCCGATTAAATCAGCTCCCTAAAGAAAATGTCCAGAATGAATAAATTTGTAATGATTTTATTTCGTATCAACGTTATCTATCTGCCATTATTAAATGTCTGCGTCATTTTACTCTTCCGCTGGATCACTATTTCAGTGCAGTGGTTACGACGTTGCTGCTTTGCTCCGATAAACGTATTCTGCCACCAACTCTGTCTCATTTTGTCTTGTGGAGACTGAGTTGGGGCAGTTAGAAGAACAATAGCTTTGCTACCGTTCTCCATTATACACATGTATTTTCTAAGCCCAAGTCTCCCGCATTATGGTATTTGAATCGAAACTAACCTGTATGAAGGACTTATTCAAGTATCACTAAAGGAAACTATGATGAGTCACATGCATGTAAATTTCATGAAAAGAAAAGCTTACTAAGTAAAAAGAATGAAGCTAAGACTAAAATCCTTAAATTCATTACATTACTCTCAAAACCCAGACTTGGCAGCTTTGCCTAATCCCTTTTATTATTCGGCTGGCAGTTGATCTTCGTGTGTCAAGTCGAAAGTCTAGTCAACTTCAGTGGGCATGAAGGTAAGGTCAGGTGGTTAATCCCACCCACCTCTCCCCCTCGATCGAGTGATAGACATAGATGGCAGCTGTTACAGTCTGTGACCCCTATCGAATTTCACGAATTATCCATACCATCCGAACGCCGTGGCCTTATAATTAGATATTCACTCGTGAGGCTTTGCAGTCTACAAAGGTTATAAGGAGTCTGTTTAATGGAAATCGGTAAGTGAAAAACATTTTGAGAATTTTAATATAATGCAAAATGTTAAATAAAAATGACTTTATTCGGACCAATTGAGCAATGAAGAATGGAGAATGAAAGGTGGTGCATCATACTACACTGGTTAACGCATTTCTGAATATGATTTCCGGGTAGGTAGCTTAACGGCAAAGGGGTACATCTAAAGAAGATGGTCACAAGCTTGATTCTCTAGTGATCCTCGAGTCAAGAGCGGAAATTCAGAATAAGAGAGGTTCAAGAATAGTATTTCTGCCTGAGATGAGTGTCACAAAACGAAATCCTCAAAGGGAACTTTTCGTAATTTGCTTCATAACTCCCTTTAGTGGAATACACATCGAAGGGGGGCATAAATATTTTTTTTCCGTGCCCAGAGAAATTTTCGGCCCGCGGGTTTTTGAAATTCACTCGAAGTTTCCATTTAAATAATGAAAACAGCAAACGAGTCAAGTACGGTATAAAACGGGATAAGGAGTCAAAAAGTGGATAAATCTAAGCGCCAAGAGTCGTTTGATTTTTACCATGAAAGCACTGAGAATATTTCACGCTTTAATGTATTAATGTTTAAATTATGCAAATTAAACCCCAGTTGTCAAAATGTTCCGAGCTTGTCGATTTTCGGATTTAACTCCTTGATTGACCATGCCACCCCGATTTATTTAGATCATTAACAAACAAGATGAGACCAGCAGAGAACTTTTAAACATATCATAACTCACATGAGTTCGCTCATGACGACCTAGTTAATTTTGAAGAGCAATTTAGGTCGTAAGTGAGTAAAGTCAGCTCTAATCCCCAGTAAAAGTACTTCTGTAATCCGACTGAGTTTGGCTAACAGGATGCAACAACCTTTCTAAAATCAGAAGAACACAAGTTGGGAGGACGTGGGGCGAGCTAGGTGTGTACATACGCACTGGGAGAGTAAGGACAGAGTGTGGGAACAAAAGAGTCAGCGTGCATGGGCTGAAAATGGTAAAGATGGGATTCCCAACACGTTGTGAGAAAGCCAGGCTGAATCGATAGACTGGGTTTGTTTGCGATTTAACGACAGTGATACTCAGGATCAAGCTGCGAGAAAGTCAGCGTAGATTGATAGACAGATGGTCTGAGTCGAGACCTGACGACAACGACCCCCTCAGCGCGCTGTGGGAAATTAGGACATATTGATAGCCTTATAACCTGAAAAATGTTTTAATACAAAAAGAGAACACTTTATTAGAGAAAGAAATTAATTAATATGAAAGTTAGGGGACCAGAACAAGTCTTAACCATTGGATTAGAAGTAGTAATAGTATATTATATCTTTTTTCTGATCATCGGTTCCTAGTGTCTCGAGCTCATTTCCGTTTACGATCTGTCCCTTAAATTTTAGCGCCCTAAAATGACGCAAGGTGAACGGTTTTAAATGAGTGTAGTGAAATGACAGTTTGTACGGTTTTTTAGGGGGAGGAAGACAGTTGAGTCACTCAGTGAGCCGTGTGTATGGATATGCGAAGAAACCTGCCGCTAACGTCTGGCGTACAGTTTTTTTGCAGCACGGCGACACTGCATTTACGCTGGGGACGGAGTGACTCAATAGTAAAACTTACGTAGGCCACTTCGATCTGTGAATGATATAGTTGTTTTAAACGCCGAATGAAGCTCTTTAGAGTACTCTGTTAATTTGACCGACTGATTGGCCAAATAGACTTAACATTATATATATTCGCTTTTAGCAACTGAAAATTCGAAATAAAATCTTCCACGACAAAGAATTTCGGGTAATAACTACAGGATATAACTTGTAGCGGATGCTACTCCAATAAGCCTTTTTGCTACAACTAGGTAATCCTCCTAAGCAGTCCAGATAGCGTCTAGGAGAGTCCGCTATTATAAATTTGCTCCTGAAATTAGCTACGCTGCTCCCAAAGTGGTGAGAACAAGAAAGGTGTTGAGTGAAGAGGGTTTATTGATCCGTAAGCGATGAGATAGTAAGAATTTTGAGCGAACGGAGCTCGTTATGAGTCGCTGTCCACGATCTTGAACCTTAAATACAAACAACGCTAAGCTGCAGGGATACTGACTGCTGATTGGCTGAGGAGGCCTCTGCACGCGAACTCCACAAACTTAAGTTATCGGTTAGGGTGAAAAATCACATTAGTCTTTTACCTGTGGCTAATCCATAAATTGACTATTATCATATAAGATCTAAGAGATGTAAGAGATCTCTGTAAATAAAACAAGATGCTTCTCTTTATTGTTGCCACAGATTTAAACACGAAGGATCACTTTCGCGCAGTTACATTTGAGCTATCGAAAGTGCTCCGAATTTATGGTCATTTTCTGTGATCATTCATTTACTAAAATAAACCATTCACACTGAGTGAACAACCTTACGGAACTCTGCTAACTTCAAGGTTCTAACTATCTCATCTTTGCTATGCCAAAAATGTAAGCAGGTGGATGTAATGCAAGACAACTCTGCCATCCCAACCATTGGGAGATAAAGGAATTTAAATGACAAGATTGACTCTTCATAATTAAAAATTGGTCAACAATCTCAGGACATCAATCCAGAAGACCAATTAGGGCATTTAAATTTCGGAACGGGAACCACCCATTTACCAAATATTGTACAATTCGAACATAATAATCAAATGAAGTATGACTCTTTGATACCTTGACGTTGATCTCTCTTAGATCTCCTCCCCTTTATCAGTTACTAGACATTCTGCTACCCGGTTTCAGTTGTACTCCATAATTAAAAATCGGGAAATCATATAAGTTCATCCTGCTTTCTCGACCTTTGGAAGGGAAAAATGAAATAAAGTGGTTAGACCAATCACTATGCTCTGGATATCGTGGACGAGAATTAGCTCTGTAATCCAGAGGACGGACCATAAAATGTAGATTTTGAAGTGAAGCAGTGGACCTTTCATTAGGTAAATATCGTACAATCTGAATAAAGACTCGAATGAGGTAATAATAAGTCAACTTGTTAATAGATCATATTAAGAATGTGAATTGGACAAAAGGATAAATATTCTCCAATTTCTTATGCATTAAAAGGAGAGGCCTGTAAGCTCACTGCACACCTTTTGTGCTTCTTAATGTTTCCACCTGTTAATTTACTTTCTTTTCGCATTAAATTCCACAGAACAACTTTGGAACATAAAGTTGCTTACATCTGACCGTAAATTTTAGAAGATCAATTTCACGAATAATTTCTTACTTGGTGGATTCGACACGATTTTCCCTTACTCTAACAGAGTTTACTTGCGCTCGAGTGCTTTTTGATATCTCGAGTTTTCGATCCCTTCCTCTTTATACTTTATTGAACTTTACCATTTCAGCTGTTTTCAAATAAAAATTCATTCACATTCACAGAACACCGAAAACGAAAATGAACCCAAAATCGTGAAGCACACCCTGATGGCTACGCTTTTCAAGGTTTTGATAACCATAAATTTTGTGCTTGACGAAATTTATTTACGGAGTGCAAAAGGTAGAAGTCTGAGGAAAAACCAGAGTATTGGAATACGCGACGATTTATCATCGCCTACTATGATTTGCTACTTTTCGAACTGGTATATGCGCAGTATGTCTAGTAGATTCCGTGCAAGACAACACACCTATCGGATTACGAATGTTTCCCTATAGCAAAGAATTACACCACGATTAATGGAAATGTGAGGCGCGAGTTCAGAGAATTAAAAGGGCTTCAATTAAGGGTATAAACCTTACATAGTATATAGGGTATATATATATTATATTATACAGCTTTGTAAGGTGTTACTACTCAGATTTCAAGAAGAAAGGAGAAGGCTAGTAGCCTAATATTATACATTTGCTCGGATATGCGGAAATGATTGGCTACCTGCTTAGCCAAGAATTAGTTCAGTTGTGACCTCGTATATCCAGGCCCGTGAGTGGAAACCCAATAATAGATAATCCAGGACACGAGCGACCAGACTTTTGGACTCCCAGTCCCTTAATAATAAGTTTCTCAAGGAACGTATGAGAGTTCATTTAATGAAATAGCTCTTAGCGAATAACTTCAATAAAATCCGAATGATGAAAGATAGTTCAATGATAAATATGGTTTCTTGAATGCATGGAACTATTCCCACTATTTTCTTGTTTGTCAGATCACTTCGCTCTTCTAAATTTTTAATAGATCTAGTAGCATCCCTTTAGGCACCCTTGGACCTGTATCTATAACACTGAACATGTTTGCGACGTCAAAGATTATGAGGAATGTTATCACGGCCCTCACCGGGGTTAATAATTCATATTTGTCAGACACACAATGATTTACTTTAACGACATTTTATCTTTCTGTGCCCTGTTTATCTTGGCTTTAAAGAATAAGTCCATTTGAGCAACAAAAGGGATCAGCAAATGTTCGGATTGCAAATAAGGATCGGACCTAAAAATGTACGGCTTTATATATTACAGTTGCCAAATATGAGGATTTATTTCTTGAAGAATTTAAGATATTTCTGGAGCTCGCGTTGCAAACCCCGTCTCTTTGTTATTAACACTTTCAATATACTTGAGCAGTTTATTTCTGATGGAGATTAGTTTTCAAGACAATTAACAGGTCGATTACAGCGATTTCGTGAATGGAGATTTATATTCTCTTGGATTTTCATGGTCACATTTTCCCAATTCAGTTGTGGCTCATTTAATATCAGGAGGAAGCGGAAATTTAAAGAATGGAAAGTTTTGCTACTCTCATCTACATTTCTGCAGAGCGTTTAGTCGGTATAAGCTAATATTTGAAGCTTTGAAATCAGCCAAAACTTTGTGCCCACTAAAATGTGATCACTCAAGCTATAATCATCCACTATGAGAAATTTCATCCAAGTTCGGAGAGTGTCCTGAAAATGGAAATTTCTAGGACGTCGACGTGGTATTGATTAAACACAGGGAAATTTTATACCAATTGTGACAGAGATCAAAATCCAATCAAAAAATCGCGGTGAAGTGACAGATGAGGGCCAGAAAATGGAAACTCAACAGTCGAAGTAGATGAACTGATTAATGGGAAATTTACTTCGTATTACTTGGCAGGTTTTATTTTATTATTCATGTATATTAATTAAAAAAGTTAAAGTTATAATTGTGGGATTGACATAATTCTTATGGACGCCAGAAATAGCAGAATAACCCAGGGGGAAAAAATTTACAAGAGTCATATAGGAGTATTAGGTGAAGTCTTACTTCTGTTGAATTCTGGAAGGGGAGGTATAATATCTGAATGTCCTGAAACTCCATTTTCATGATTTGGTCCCTGAGTTTCAGGATGGGTTCATGACTGCGGAATTCCGAGCTTGTTGGCTTGTTGGTTTGAACGAAGGGTTGGTCAGTTTGATCCATTTTTACATTCTTACAGCTGTTTGAACAGAACAGAACTCATTGAAGTTTAACCGAGGTTTTCGATCGCTTAGTTGACTAATAGATAATGCAACATATTTTATTTATAATATCTAAACAAGCAATTTACTCATTTCTGTTTCCTGTTCAGATGGCTCTAACCGTGAGAGGTTGATACTTAGATGGAAATATTGTTTTCAAAATGCTCATTTTGACCACGACACCTTATCAACAATGGAATTGTAACAGAAAATCAAACATGAACAAATTAGAAATATTGTCGAATCTTAGGCCTGTTGTGGATATCTGCAACTTAAAATGAGTAAACCATCTCATTTTATTAGGTTTTCATTTCAAATTTCCCCACATTTAAATTGGTAAATATCTTTTTGATAAATTAATGTTATCAGGGCTCGTTAAACTAACTCATAGAAACACATTATACTTACTCACTATATTTCGTCATGAACATAACACAGAATCCCATAATTTGGTTGGCTATAATGGAGGCCGGTTCTATGAATTTAGTGGTCTTTTTTACAATTTTCCCCTTCTATCATATTTATCATTTTTCGGTATCTTGTTAAGTAACATGCGGTTGAATGCTGAGCTTCCAGTTCCTCACTCTTGATCACAGCTAAAGTAAGAGAGAGAAAATAGAAAAAGGAATTCATTCACACATAGACGAACTGAGAAAATAACTGAAATGCCGTTATCGGCGACTTGAACACCAGATGTCACAGTTCAGTGCTCATCGACGCACACCCAGTGAACGTGACCGACAACTCATCAAAGTTGGACAATGAATTTCTGATCAGTGTGCTATTGCTCTGTCCAAGAAAATTTTTGAACATTTTCTTTAAAGATTTTTTCTGGAATAAAATTAGTAAATAATTTGATGAATTAATCAAGGTGGGCAGTTTGTGCTCGGCCATTATTTTTAGGAAACAAATGTCTAATTTTAGATTTTGACAATTTTTCTCTTAAAAGCTACTTAAACAAGAAATTCAGTCTTTTATGTTACTTTAAAAAAAGGGGATTTATCTTTACTTTAATCCGTTTGTGATATATTATAGATGAGTTATAAGTACATGAAATCTTTAGCAAAAATAACAATTGTTGTCTACTCTCACATCATTGATATAAATGCTTCATAACATAAACACAAATATTAACTTACATTTAGGTATTAATATTTAATAAATCGAGTTTATATGAAAAGGAATTAAATTCTTCGTACTTATACGTAAAATTTGAGAACAGAGAACGTTTACCGAGCGGGTAGATCAAGAGTTGGAGTGAACAATTGTGAATAAGAGGGGAAAGGAGAAAGAAATAGAAAGTGGGATCGGAAGGACAGGAGAGGCGTCGGTGAGGGCAATTCGGATTGTCAAGAGTAGGCAAAATGACATACCATGAGGCGGCTGACTGATTTCGCGTTCTTTGTTCATAGATGAGGAATTGACGGTTAGATCAGAGGTATGAGTCAGTAGGCGCGCAATGCATAGAGACAGAGCAAACCTATGAGTCAGCGAGCGGGCACCACAAACTGCTGAAGCCAGAAGCTGGGAATTGCTTCATATTTTAATTCAGTCCATTTGATCGCACTGGAAATGTAAAGATCAGAATGATGTATAGGCAACAATTTTATAATTGTTAGAGGAAGAGGATGATTTAACGTGAAAATAAGCCACAAAAGTACATATTTCTCTAGAGGTTAGATTGTTATTGAAATATCTGAAAACTTTTGATTGGACTTGAATATGGTATCGAAGACTACTAGATAAAAATTAAAATTGGTTCAATAGCGTAAAAGAGTCGTAATTTGAAATTGTACGATGTTATAAGCATAGGTGGCGGTCCCTATATCATATATCCTAGGTAAAATTGTGCATTACCCGTCATTTGAAAATACGTTACAAATGTGGAATAAAGATAAGAGAGTAAATCAAGTGGCAAACCCTAGTCGTGAAAGCGGCGCGTAAGCATTCATCTTAGCGTGCATGAAAAGTGTTGAAAGCAGAGGTACAAAATACAAAGAAGTGGGGAGACGGGGAAGTGAAAACTAGTCATCCGGTTATGAGTCAGCGGAGAAGAAAATTCCTCCCTGCTTGTGTCTTTCTGCCACTGTCAAGCTTCCTTTGGTGGTGGCGATTTGTTGAGAGAACACGAGTCACAAAGGAGACTATGTCAGACCCGGGAGGAAATTGCTTCATACACAGAAGCAGCTGCTTCTGTTTGATAATTAATTGTATTGTGTCTGGTATTTGGGCTAGGAAATCACAAACACTGAAAAACTGACAAACTGGCCTATAATTTCAGCATCTTTCAGTCTGTTACCATCGATTGGTCATTAAGAACGCCTGTTTGATAAAATGACTTTGTCATAGTTTGGCATCTAAACGAAAATCTTTGTAATTTAAACTTTAAACATAATCAAAAATCATGTTTGACCAGGTTGTCAAATGGTCAAAACCCATTATCCTATGAAAGAAAGGCGTTATTGATAAACATTTTTAAATTTGCATTACAAATACTGTGAAAAGACGAACTAATTTTCTAAACAAACTCTTGCAGATCAAAATTTAACACGAAATAAAAACAATAACTTGTAAATAAACTTAACTCCTTACGATCCGTCAGTTTCATCAGATTTAAACGTAATTTATACAGTTGAGGTTCCTTTGTTACTGTTTTATTCCACAATTCTCTTTATGTTCAAGTGACTATTGAAATAGTAGTAATAGTGTACTAATGCTCCCCGTTAGCGTTCAATACAAGGTAAAAAAATTTGTCTTCACTAAGAATCCACTCTGTTGCTAAAAGACGGGAATCGCTTTATCGCCCAACCTTTCAAATTGTGCGACCACTAATGTCTCTTATACAGAGCTGCACCACTAACAACTCGAATTCAAGAGAAACCGCTGCTGTTCCAAGCCGAAATATTCAATTTTCACTTATCCCTAACCCCGGTATACATTATTATTATACACTATACACTATCTATACACTTCCTTGTTTCAAAAGGAACTAGAATTAACTAGTTATTTTCTCAAATAAATTTATTGATTAAAAAGATAGTATTTAATATTTTTGAAGGTTCCATTTATTTTCGAATAACGTCCTTTTGCGAATTATTGTTCCAGGATTGACAAGAATTCTTCTAGACAAACTAAACAAAGAAAAGCAGTTTTTAGTGAAAATAAAGCAATTGAGTAATTATTAAATAACTTATTACTATTTCTATCCATTTCTCTGTCGAATTCATCAATCATGACGTGTAATTCTTCATCTGAGAGATTTTCACCTATTTCTCTTAAAAAATAAAACCGATTTTTTTTTCAGAAAACACCAAAATTTATTTAAATTTTAGAATTTTGGCGTCATAACAGCAGGTATGTTTTTAACCCTATTTCGACAAAAGCAAAAAAAATGAATACTGAGGGTGGGTTGGTTAACGTGCATAAGGTCCCAGTTTCTTGTCTCGCTATAGTGGATGCGGTGAATATGACGCATAGAGAACAAAGACACCACCAACTGGTGATGGAGATGGGTGAAGGGGAGGAGGGGGACCTGGTGATTGTTACAGCGCTATATATGTTGCCGTTGCTTTGTTTGAGTCGGTTTCTTTGCCTGTATGCGTACACGGAGAGGGATGCTTTGTTTAAAATAACTTTGCAGGTAATTAATCTCTCTTACGGAGTCAACCAAATGACATGCGAAAGAAGCAGATTTACAAATGTCAAAATCGAGGTAAATCATCATCAAGTTGATTTTATATTACTGAGATGTTATGGAATTTTGTCTAAATGTGAGTGAAAATAAAGGAGAAAGACGTCATAAATTTAGTTTATCACCTGTTTATCATTTATAGTTTTCGACCCTATACTTGATAAACAAAATTTCAAAAATTCATTCAATTCTAATCAAAGATTTAAAATATTACATATTTTAAATAGAAGAGCGTTGACTTTTAAGGTCGAATTATTTAAAATTCGTTATTCTTTTCGAATAAATATTTTTATAAAGTTTAGATAAACAAAAAGTGTGCATTTGACTCTGAGTCATAAATATAAAAATGGACAATAACTAGTTCGTGCCGATGAAGATTTGAACGTCAAAATGCAAATCTTTTCAATAATAATAGGAAATAAATCTTGATTAAATTATTTTTAAAAGGATTTGTTTCTGGCTGAAACAGGACAAGCATTTTTCGAGCATTTGTCATAACAGATGATTTGGGCTTGATGCTCCTCCGTAAAATCATTGAAGAATAATTCCTTGCCTTTTAGGATATAATTTGATGGGAAGTGGAATCAAATGTTTTGAATGCCTTGAGCAGAATTCATTCTTCGAACACCAACCCTCAAGATGTCTTAGAGAGGCATTTACTAACTCTTTTCTTTAGAAGGTGGGTAACAAGCAGTACAAGGGACTCGATTTCTTTCACCTCCGTTATTAGCTAGATTCTGGATTTTCGACTACTGCTTTTTTACCCACGCCTTTGAATGGAGGCTTCTTCTCTGAAGATAGCTAATCCTTTCCCTAACCCACAACTATTCATTAAAATTTGTACTTTCCTAATATAGTGAAGGGAAGTCGTCATTTGAATCTGGGCACCTAGCAATATTGCATTGTGTTTTGCTGTCATCACACTAGATCTTAAATAACCTTTTCCTTTTCGTAGTTTGAGAAGTATACATGAATATACTTTAACACAGTTACTGTCAGGATGGCGTGTGCGAGTGATAATGCAAGGTGCTTACCTGATGTCTTGTCTCCTCACCACTGTGCGGGTTGGTTGATATCGAGATAGATATTGAGAACGAAAATGTATTATCTCCTAAACAGCTATAAATGCGTGCCACACTTTTAGTATTTCTGAAACAATTATCAATTAACTGGTTATGAATTTCATTTAGATGCTGTCAAAGTTAAATTTGGTCAAAAGAATACCTAATTTCCATTCCAGATATTAGTAATAAGCGTCAATTCTAAACTTCAAAAATCTTGAACAAAATATTCTATATCCCATAGACTGCGGTTTACACCAAGTGAATTAAAAACACAGTAATAATTATAATGGTAAATAAACTAGAAAGTAAGTTCTAACTGCATTTTGCGCCTTGTTTTACAACTTAGACAGCCACAAAAAGCACTTCTAATACACTTTACACCGTTTATAAATTAATTCCCGAGATCATTAACGACTCATATAGGGGGATAAATGAAATAACATCGTAAACTAGTGCCTCAAACAACCAGCATTTAAATCGGAGATTTCATTTCTCATAAACTGGGAACTTATGCATTGGATGAATAAAATAAATAAAAAATACATATAATGAAACGAGTGCGCGACTGAATGTTGCAATGCCTGTGCTACTTAAAAATAAAAGTAGAAAGTGATTACCTGGTGGCTTGTCTAAGTTCTTGGAAGGAGATTTTGCCCGAATAATCCGCATCAAATAACTTGAATGCGCGTACAGCTTGTGTAATAGGATCTTGAGATCCAAGCAACTTTTTAGCTACAGATAAGTGGTAACTGTGAGGACGACAAACCAATCTCGAAAAAGTCCTTGAATGGGATTTTCTCCACTAACTCCAGATTAATGCCCTGGAAAGTGTCTGCGTATTCTTTAAGGTTGATATCAAAACCAAGAACAAGCAGAGCTGCCTTGAGAAGTTAAACAGTAATTTAAATCCTCAAATTTTAACTGAATCACTTTAAATTCTGAAGGATTGAGTTGATTATCTTTGTCGCTGTCAAAAAGCGCAAATGCTTCTGAAATTTCTTGCTTTTGGCTAGGAGTTATATCTATCGAATATGAATTCAAAGAGTTGTCTAAAAAGAAATACGTTTAAACCACATAAGTATCCCCTTGTGTAACTGTAATTTGATGTCAATAAATAGATAATCTTGAAAGTACTTTCCAATTATTAAATTAGTGTTTTTAAGTTTAACAAAATAAAAGGAAATCGAAACACTATGAGAAATCATATTACGCATACAAAATTAACATAAGTTTTAATAATTGTCACAACTAAAATACTTCTATTTAGTTCCCCACTTCGAATGTTCATTATCTATAGTGACGACCCTGGAAAGCGCAATCGAAATACGCATGTCCTTCGGCAAAGCTTCGCAATAGCTTAATAAAATAATAGAAAATAGTTAAAGACAATGTAAATAAAGCTCTGATCTATATTTAGAGAAATAAAAACTAATAATCTGCCTTACAACTTTTTGAAAAAGAATTTGGCCAACAGAATGCTGACCACTGTTATAAATAAAAGGGAATCACGCATGAAAATAAAATTAAACTTGATCAAATCGATTTTTAGAACCTATTAAACGTAAAAATTTGTATTTTAAGACACTTAGAGGCCAAGGAGAAGAAATATTGATTGATGGATACACTGTTGTATCGGTATATTCACGAAAGACTTAAGGCGGTCGGTACTACACAAATGAGCACCTGGCTAAGCTTTTGCAATCCTTTTATAAGTCCAACTAACTATATAAACGTACAACTAGCCCCTAGCAAAGTCTTCTAGTATAATTTACCGCCAAAATTAGCTACGTCCAAAGTAGCGAGAGTACAGAAGGTATAGAGTGTGGAGAGTTTACTGGAAGGAAGAGTTATCTGCAGGAATGTATAGTCATTAAATACGTTCAAATCTGCACTGCACGGATATTGATCGCTAATTGGCTGAGAGGTTTCTGCACGCATGCCATGCTTGTTCCCTACGCGATAGGTAGCAATCACACACTTTCCAGAATGTTCTCACGCGCACGAGATTCTTTTGGCCAGCCCTGGTAGTGTTGGACGCTCCACAGACTTAAATCAGCATTTGCAAACAATGCTCCTGCCTATCAAATATAATTTCAAAAAAAGATTTTTAAAATTAGCATTTCTTAATTTTTTTACAGCCTTATCTGAGTAAAATAAATATGTATTGAACAAAAGCCTATATGCGTCTGTTTGATGTGGCATATTTTAAATTGAATCCAGTTATCTTGATGAGAATGAAATCAAAGTGAGTGGGATTCCAGTTCCTAACAAAACAGGTCTGTAGATACAAACCCACCCATTAAAGGTATAGAAAAATCAATATGGCGCATTTTTTGAATATATTTATTAATTTTTGCTTTAAGTCATCAGAGCTGCAATTTTCTCATTTTCTGGTGCTAAATCCGACCATATAATGGGGCGTGGAAAATTAAACTTCAGGGATGTTATTGTTGCCTAGTTTAAAAGATATCAAAATCGTTTTGTTACCTATATTCTTGGGCATTATTAACGTTATATTAAACCAATGAATCCTTACTATCTTCTTTGTAGAAGTGATTTGATAAGGCTAAAATGGATGGCTATATTAATCTAAATAAATGATAAAATTGAATTTTGAGCAAGTCCTCATCATGTGTTGATATAGACCCTCGAATTGTCACTTTTTATCTCAGAAAAGTATTTTTTAAATTCTTCTGCTCCTTATTTTCAGAGTGAAAATAATAAATGCCGAAATTTAATATTAACAGGTTAGTCGATACAACGGACTGAGTTAATAGTTTATTTCAATAATATTATAGGTTGGTCCAAAGAAAGAATTTAGAGACAGAATCAGTCATTAAAATATGATCTTCAATCTCTCTACACGACGCTAATTTTTCACTCACATACTCTTCACTAGGTAACTGTTTTTCTTTCTATTCCACCACTGCGCTTATTAATCCGATGTACCCTTAAAGTTATCTAATCCACGTAGTTCTTCTCATTATTTATCAAAGTTCTAACGAGATTTCAAAATTGATTAGATTTAGCAAAATGTATAATAGAGAATAGGCGTGCATCCCCGGTTCTTTAACTTTCGCAATTGCAATCACTCTCCCTAATATAATTTATTTGTTTATTAAATAACTTTCATATATTTTGATATAATTGCTCTTCCCCATAAGGTACTGTAATCGACTCTCGGATTCCTTAAGACATTGCACTAGTTACAAATACCACCTGACAACACCTAGATATAAAATGACCCGAACCACTATATTAGAATAAGACGCACGTTTTCGCATCGGTAGGTCGATATATATTATGGTTCATTAACAATTATAATGTAAATAAATTCGTTCAAATAAAAGGGAATTAAAAGAAACCAGAATAAAAAGGTGGAAAACAAAGAATCTTAAATAAAAAATTATTTTGGGGAAAATATTATTTCCTTAAATGTAGCATACCCGTTCGTAGATCGACCGGGAGACGAGAGAAATACCATCGAGTCCTGGTGATATATGGGGTATAGTATCATTAGCGTTTCTTTTGCATTGATGCACTACATCGGGAGTTTGAGAGTTGTAAGTTATAAAACATAAAAAATGAATAACATTAAGACTATTTAAAGAATGATGCCTTTCAAAATTCGGCAATTCAAACCCTCCTGGTCTGAGTTGTTTGTGATCACAAAATCAAGTGTCCTGTCCGGTCTCCATGTCGTAGAATCGTCTCCCTGCAGCTTGGTAATTACAGCATCTGTCCATTGGTGATTTAAATTATGGTTGAGGACACACACAAGATCGCCTATCATTATATCCGAGCGTCGGGTCACACTTTGTCGGAACACAAAGTTATTTTGATAACAACATCTCTTCACACACTGTCCTCCAATCCTCACCTCTAAATTCCTCTGCCGGAGTGGATTGTCTTAACACGGCGAGAAATCGCCTTAGCTGAATAGGCGATCAGTCGGAGCAAAATTAGTCAAAATGTAGAATCAAACTGTGAACTTGGGTCCGAAGCGAGCGTTTCTGGAACACCACGAATTTATGGAAAATAGAGGTAGCTGATTTGCTTGTTGTCAGCGAGGGTTGAGTAACATCGGACCCTTTCAAATGTGAATTTATCACCGTCGTGTATGCTGCACCTTTAGCGGTATGTTAGAGCTGAGTCCTGGAGAATCTGATTTCGGCAACTGAATATGAATAGAAGGATGAGGGGTTTCGGCAACATGTAGACACCGGTTGCATCCTCTCATGGGATTTTCCGTATTTATAGGTTCGAGAACTGAATAGAGTCGAGCTCACCGATCCACACTAGGCCCACGAGGTCGATATTTCGATCTTCAACGTAACACTCTTTGGAAATCGTCTTCTCCATGAATTTTGCCTCGCATCACATAGATACGTAGAGTCGCACAGCATTAGATATCGAAGCCAATGTTAATCTGAAGCTCAAATGGTATACAATTAACCCTTGGTTAACACTTACCTGCATTAATGTGACATAGCTCTGCCTCGTTTGAGTTAATGCTCTCTTCTTATTCTGCCTCCTTGAACTGTTCACAGAAGTTTCTCGTTAGAAGCCTTCTTTGTCATCATTTTTGTTAAAATTCTTTAATAGAGCAATCTCGATGATAACGACTTTCTCCGCGAAATCAGCATCTTGGGAGTGACTACTCCTGATATTCGTCGGATAAATGTCGAATGGGGGGTGGGTTCCCTCGGTCGATAGATAATAGGTCATTTTCAGGTCCTTTCAAGTTGAACGCTCGCGGTTAACGGTCCTGCAGTTCCACTGGCAGCCGTGACTAGGTGAGCAAAAAACTTAAAGATCTGACACAAATTGGCATTCTAAAACCCGCTTCTTATTAGAAATGGGTTGCATCTATTGTTGTTATTCGGGAAGCAAATGGAACTGTCCGGTTTCGCTAACTATTCTACCGGTCTAAGTGGCGCATTGGAGTTCAATTGTTATCCACTACAGTTCCTGGTGACATCTTCCCGAAACTGAATGATGGTAAATGCTTTACAGTGTTTGATTTCACAGAGGCTCATTTGCAAATCGAAGAGTCAGAGTCACAAGAGTTAGTGACTATCTTTACGCACCGTGACCTATACGAATATATCGGGTTTCCATTCGGTGTCAAAACAGCAGCAGCTATTTTTCAAAAAATAATACATACCATAATATCGAATCTCTTCAGTACTGCTGCCTACCTAGGCGATATATTTATCATTGATCGCTCTCAGTAGAAATTTTAAAACATGTCTTCGCACTTCAGGAGTTTGGCTTCCGTCTTCGATCTGAAAAATTTACATTCTTTTTGACCTCTATTAAGGACCTACAATGTATCTTTGATGAAAAAAGCTTCAGGCAATTACAAAAATATCACGGTCTTTGAAATTACGCTCCTTCCTGGATCTCATCAGCTACTATAGAACATTTCTGCCAACACCGTAATTTTCGGGTCTCTCTAAGTGAGTTGTTGAGAGAAGATACTAAGTTGAAGTGGACTCTAATGTGAGAAAGTTTTCACAGTGCTTATGGACATAGTCACTTCTGATATGCTGCTATCCCATTGCAATCCAAATCTACCAATCGTAGTGACTGTAGATGGTGTTGATGGTGTTATACATTATGTCATTTCTGACGTTTCAGAAAATGCCGTCGCCCATGCTTCCCGAACAGTTGAGAAGGACTCACCCAGATTGAAAAGGAGTTTTAGACCATCATTTTCACTGCAAAAAGTTTTGCAAATTCCTCTACGGTTGACACTTCACAGTAATAACGGATCATAAACCACTTCTCTCTATCTTTGGATCAAAAAGGGTATTTCAATTTACATTACAAGCCGATTTCGACCACCCTTCTTGGCTAGGACTTAAATATGAAATATCGGAAAATAACAGAAATCCAACAAGCTGATTGTCTTTTTCGTCTCATCTACAACCAGAGACGAGAAAGAAAACCATCATTACAAGTCTGGCTGGAGAAGACGATACCAAGCGCATGTTATCCGATGCTATTCGCAAACTCTCAATAACTGCAAGTGCTATGCAGAATGCGACAGCTAAAGATTCAGTGCTGATGAAGGCCATGAAATGCATGCATAGAGCATGGCCACAATTAAAACTAAAGGGCCATCTCCGACAATTTTATAGACAGCGCGATAATCCACTCGTGGTTAATTATTGCCTAATGTTTGCAGACAATGTTGTCATTTCTTGAGCACTTAATCATGCTGCATTACAATCGTTCCATGATAGTCATCCAGGTATTAGCCTCGTGAAATCCAATGCGGGAATTTTTGCATACTGGCCTGGAATGGACAAGAAGGTCGGAGCATTCGTCAAAAGATGTTCCAAATGCCAGCAAGTGGCTAAGCTTTCCATCACCTAGAATCTATTCCATGGTCTAAAACTTCATCTCCATGGTCCCGCATGAATCCAAATTTTTCTGAACTTGTCAGTGGTCTCTTGCATCATATCCTAGTAGATGCATACCATTAAAGTCCACAACCATGTTGATCGGTGGTTTTTGCCATTTATCAACAACTCATGCACTACCAGAGACCATTATAACCGATAAGGGTACTCTCTTTCAAGACCTTTTCGGGGGTCATAATATAATCCAAGTTTACTCTCCACCATGTCATCCTCAATCAGATAGTCAGGTAGAGAGATTTTTAACACCCTAAAGGGGGTACTTAAGAAGTCAAATGAGAAGGAGACATGAGAAGAGGTTCTCGAAACGTTCTTTATAATGTACCCAATGACGCTGCATCCAGTGTTAAACGGCTACAGTCCTGCCGAAACTCTTGTAAATAAAAAACCCAGCACGATCTGCAAAGTTTTACTTCTAAAGGACTCAACCTTTCCTAGTTCATCTTCATGGGCCAAGGAGACCCTTGCAAACGACACAGCAGTTTATGTGCGTAATCATCGGCCGAATGGCACATGGAGAGACAGTATCATTAGAGCTCGGCGAGGTAGCGTACTAAATGAAGTGGATTTCGATGGCTAAACTTGGGTGGGTCATTGGGACCAACCCCGTCGTCAGATCAACAGGTCCTCTGGATGTCATCTTTGATGTCTTTGAACTCCCACCTCTTGAAAATAATGTAACTACGGGAATTCGACCCAGCAATCAGCAAATCCTTCATTTGAAATGTTCCAGGAAACCTCTGAAAGATTCCAGGTGGATCGAACATTCAAAGGTTGTTGGATGAAATGGAATATTTTATCCAAAAGAAATTAAAGCTACAATTTTATATGTTTATTTGCGATTTTTCATAAATTTTACATTATTGTTCAAATACTCTAAAATTGTGTGCCATTAATAGGTACACTTTGGAGGAATTAGAGAAAATTTGCAAATCCCGTGTTATTATTCAATTTGGGGGAATAGTGGCTACTTTGGAGAATTATAAAGCTATTGAATTCATGACCCCACGCAAACCTGTACTCTGCTAGCCCTTAGTCTACTGTTTAGATAAAGAGACATCTGATTTGTCATGGTCATCTTTGGAATTAAATTTCGTTAAAGAAAACCGTCTTGAAGTCCACCATTTAACCCTAACATTGTGGAGTAGCGCTTGTCAAAGTAAAATCCAATTTCAATTACCGGTTTGTTTTAATCTCGGAATTATTATTATTATTATTATTATCCATAACAATACAGGAAAGTTTAATTGTGGGAATCAACCGAAATCGGTTAACATAAAGTCCATTAAATGATAAAGGATATGGGATCAAAAAGATGAAGAGAGTCACGTCAATTTATCAGAGAGTCATACTTCATTTGGTTTTTGGATTCGAGATTTGAAATAGTTCAAAAATGTGTAATTCATTCTCCAAAACGAAATTTACGCGTGCGAACTTTAAAGGAAAAAGAATTGGCCCCGCCCAAAAGAGAACGTTTAGATGGGGTTTTATTTAACTCAAAGCTATTTTAGCAAAAGGATTTAAAATACAGCCTTTTATTGCTAGAATTTTAATAATAGTCCATAAATGCAGTCAACAAAATAGCATCTTCAAAGAGAAAGGGAATAAAAGGGTAATTCATTTTGAGTTCTGTTTGCTTTTATAACAATTCAAAAAAGTAAATTTGTCTTTTATCCAGAAGCGAAATACCGGCAACATAAACAATAGAATGATGGGAACGGTATTTGAGAAGACTATCAGCAGAAGTGTTCCAATTCGTTGAATCTTTCCACCAATCACATATGTTGTCAGACCAACTCCACTAATGAATTGATATCCGGCATCGAATCCAAAGTTCGTGACATAGAATAGTGCTATTGGAATGATGCATAGCGAAGGTGTTTTCCAACTACGTGACCCTTCTCGTCGTTTCAACTCAGCAGTTGATAAGATGTCAAAGTGAAGAGAGTTGAGTTCATCCAATTGCTGTTTGACGGGGGTCTGTTTGACCCATTTGATGACCGCTCCCGCACAAATACACAGAACACCTCCTTGTAAGACAACAAGCAAAAAGTACCGAATGAAGACATGAGCGTAGACAAGTGCCAAAACTGGAACATTTATAGTTGTAGGTGCGCAAGTGCAAGTTCCATTCTCCAAATTGACTGAAATCACCTGTGGAATTGTTAGAAAGAGACCGTAGAGATAAATAGAGATCTGATAGGTTCGTAGACGAGATTCAGCTGGAACAAATCGGAACGAATCTTTATTTAAAAGAGACAGGGCTCTATCTATGGAGAAGAGAGCAAGACCAGAAACGGCGAAGGTATTGAATAGCCAAAAGAGAAATCTAGAGTCCCATACAACACAGAGAATATAATTCAGTACAGCGATGCTTGAATTAGCTTTGAAGGGGACAATATCACTGATAAATTTAATGATAGCGTCAAGGACACTATTGAAGATGACAGTTCGAAGAAGAACAATGACAATAAGATTGCCTTCTTTAAGCTGTAAAAGAAGATATCCGGTGAAAGCATTCAGAATAATGGCGGTTATTTCGAGAATTAAGGACGTGATATCGATGAAATCCGGCCAGTCTGTTTGCGGAACACATTTCCAGAAGGTTTCGGAATTCACAGAATCCGCTACTGAACGCGTGACAGACATTTTTCGGAATGGACAACGACAAACATAATGACGGGTATCGCCGATAGATGAGAAAGACCAATCAGTTGCGGTTATATGTTATACTAACCAATCAGGGAAAAATTTTTGGGTGGAGAAATTAAATATTTTTTTGTAATTTCATGACAATTATATAAATGTATTCTTCAATATTTTCAGAATTTTCAAAGTATGTATTAACAATTAATAAAATACTACCGTATACTTATTTAAAGAACTAATTTAAAAAATCAAATTAATTTTTACAGTAACTTCATTTCTCATCGTGATTTGCTAATCGAATTTATCTGGTTCATTAGCTCCTTCGCCTAGTTATTCGTTTACCAAATAACTGAGATTTAAGTAATTTATAAATCTTGTTATTTACCGAATATTCGCGTCGTCAGCTTTACTCTCCAATTAAACCATATCTTGAGTTTGCTGATTACAAGGTTACTGTCTCCTCTCTGTTTGACCTAATAAGATTCTTCAGCCACCGACCTCGTGCAGTTGAAGGGGCGCTTGCTTAATTAATTGTCTTCAACTTATACTTGTATCGTCTAAGCCAGAATCCCTCCTTATTAAAAGAAAGAAAACTTTCTAACATGAACTTCTGAGATTTAACAATTTTTAAACTATCTCAAGCACGTAAAGAGGTATTTTGCATTCATGGCTTCCGTGTATCAAAATCAATAGTTAGTTGTATCTTGATCGAGAAAAGCGATCATTAATCTAGGAGGGTTGGATAAGGAGAGCCATTTTAAAGGGCATAACCGACGGAAAATATTTATTATTTACAGTAAAATCCGATAAAATTATATAAACTAAAGTGTTCAAGAAGTAATAAAATTTTAAAAAACGGTAACACAGCTTATGACTATTGGCTCTAAGATGGTATCTGAATGATAATATTCCCGGGTTGAATCCGCCATGGATGAGGTATGTGAGTGTCTCCTCTTTAGTACACGAGTTGAATAGTACTTTAATAATAAGAACAGATTCAACAAAAAGGTGGCAGTCGATTATCGAACAAATCGTGTTCTTTGGAGGAATTTACCTCCACTTAGCGCGTTTAACCAGTCAGGTGGCCATTCTCAACTCAGATAATCTTACTGAAAGTTTACAGTGTTAAGAGAAAGCTGATGTTCTCTGACTCTTTAATTCAAATGACTGAACACACAGACCCCAGACGGTATCTCTAAAGGAAGAAGGCACTTTAAGGACCTCTAATAATGACTCAAAATTAGAACAAGAGGGGAGGTAACAAGTCAGAAGAATTCAGACTCAAAGACCGCTCGGTACTTTTTAACATTCAGTTTCTCCACAAAAGAATTTTCGAGTTTAAATAGTTTATGTAAAATCATAACCACATAATATTTTCAATAAAACACGCAATCACTCCTGCCTAGCTTTCGTAAATATTCATTTCTGTGGAATTATCTTGAAGGATGAATCCCTTTTCTCCGAAATATTTTATCTTGCACCATCTCTAATCATCACTAAATTTAATTATCTTCATAGTAATGTCTGTAAACTTTTAACCTTTCCTGTGACCCCATGCACTCCATAGACCAACATCGTATCCTCAGCTGACCTATTTCTCATCGATCGGAAAAGGTAAACATACCTCAGACGATANTAGCAGACACCGTTTAATTAACCCCGCTATTAACCAGTCTTGTCTGCACTGACCCTTCCTTTTCCTACAATCATTTCGACCAATTAACCACACATACAACCGTATCCTTATGCGTGTCCTCACCCAAAGTCTCGATTACAAATAGCCTCCATCAGACACACGATGACACACACACCAAGGGACCCTACCTCGTCCAACTCCTCTTTCCATAGCTCCGTCCTTCTCCAATCTCCTATTTCTCTATTGAGACTCTGTACTGGACTGTATTCAATATAACCTGGTCAACGCAATCCTTCTGCTGTTTTCTTTTCATTTACTGTTAGCCATCTGCCGCTACATACTGGTGACCCTCAACAATCTGGCGGCCTTCAACAAATTGGTGACTCTGCCACTACAAATTGGTGACCCTGTAAAGGACTGCTACAATCTGTTATTTTTTCAGAAACTACTCGGGATATACTCACACTAAATTCGATTTTCCAAACCCTTATTCGAAATGCGCCATTATTATTAATACTAAAGAGTTGCAAATTACAAATCCTTATCTGCAGGTACGCTGGCGTGATTTACAATATAAAATGCCATACTTAATATCTAAGAAAAGACATCATTTATTAATTGTTTCTAAGAAAATTAGAAAAACGTTAATAGAATACTAATATACAGGCAGAGTAAAACATGTTTTTACTCACAAAGTTAAAGTAGTAAAACTTACCTGATTTGTAATTAATCATCGGATTATTATTTCGGATATAATATATAAATGAATAGGAAAATAAAAATATAAATCGTAGTGAGTTGAGCTGAGTTCAACATTTCTTTGCACTTGACAGTAAAATGATACGAACAAACTGAGGTGGAATGACCAACACTGCAACTACATCTGAGGTCAACAAGCTCCGAGTTGGGTGATATAAATTCGCTACAAAAACCTGGGAGTAAAATTATGAAGAACGAATATAAAGACATCAAAAATAAATACTTCCCTTCCAGAAGATATGGATCACTCAATGCTTCCGAATAAAAAATAGGGCCTATGATGTCCTCAATTCACTAGCCACATTTAATTTGTCAAATCGTTTATTAAATTTTCCGGTTCGAATACCCTTCACCATACTTAAAGGCTTTTTCATGATTAAAACTTCAATGATCTTCTGCTCCGCCATGGGCAATAACTATGACAATATAGTTCATTTGACCAAAAGGTCCTCTTGAGCACAGAACTTGCTGAGAGGAACGCAGAATCTTCAATGCTGCACTTGTTCACAGCACGAAAACGCCACATTAACGGAGCTCCATAATACTGGAAATGCGATTTCTATTGCGACTGCTGAATCTATGTGCTTCAAACATTCAAGCCTTTAGTCTATCTGAGACCATCTTATTCATTTGAGACTCAAATGTGAGGCGATTGGACAACCGCTTCACTAAATGTCAATCTAAGTGTTCATTTTGTTATCATATGTTTCTCAAACAAGTTCATTCTCATCCGGCATCAAGAGAAAACATCCACTCCTGTTGATCAGGTTAAAAAGACTTTCTGGTGACACCACTCTGATTAGTAGAGATACACAAATTATTCAACTCGCTAATGAGGGTTGCACAATGTCATCTTACCACTCAATGAATTAAAGTTTGAAGAGTTCAGAATTAGCATCTGTAGTGAGAATTCCAATGAAATTATTTCCCATTCCTGATATACGTCTCAATAGGCATCAACTAAACTTATTTGATTACCGAAATGCAACACTACCGCCTCTCTTTTGCAATGATTATTTGAAATTGTTGATGCATTCAAAACTCAAGTGACGAGGAAATCTGCCAAACTTTTGGATTGTCCGTTCGAATAACTCCAACACTATTAATTGAATATTAAATTGGCTTCACTAACTGTTTGAAATACCTACTAATTCAGAAATCTTTCATTAATAAACCTCACCGTTACTCGACCCTTCTAACTTAATTGCGTTTGATTTTCGAGTTTCCGGCCCAAATTTTCCTGTACTCCATTATGCACCCAAAGCTATATTAAACCGAACAGTGCAGATGGTGTAGATCTCACAGCATTGTTGTGGTCTATCGAATCTGAGCGAACTTAAACCATATGGCGGTTTAGAGGCGACCTTAAGCGATCATTCTCGTGTACATTTTCAGGGTTGATACATGTACCTTCACCTCAGTGAATTACTAATCAAAAAAGTGCTGATGATGGATTAGTCCGATTCTCAGAAGAGGAAAAACATGAACGAAGTAGCTGAAACTCCATACGCATACGAATGAAATAAGCAAACAACTCCTATTTGGACATCAACGGCTCTAGGTTTTCCCAGAAATTTAACAAAAATTAGTGCCTTCTGAATGAAACCTCCATGTCTGAAGATCTTTTAAGAGCATTCTCTTTGCTTCCAAGGATTGCACTCTTCATGTTTCTGAGGTCAACTTACTCAACAAATGTTGATTTATATTGGCTCATGCAAGATCGTTCTATGTCTGACTCTTGATTAAACTGAGTGCGACTCAGTTATTCGCCCGTGCGCGTCGATTTAAGACTCGTGGTGCAAACGCTCGTCTCTCCAACGTGTCATCATTTTCTCCTTCTCCTTCTTCTTCCCTGTTGTTCTTCTTGGAAACTCAAATTTGTCAGGCGTGAAAGGTCGAGTGAAGGCATCAACACAAGTAAAGTGGCACGAATCACGATTTAAGCTATTGAGACAGGCTTGGAGATTTTCCCTTAATCTAATGGTCGTAAAGGCCGGTAGGATGCAACAAACCTTCCACATCGGTGACTAGCGTGCTCGTCTGTCATGTCAGAGGTCATGGGTTCGATTTCCACCAACGCACACCCAGTGAGTGGAGTGGCCAACTGCACCGGTTGAATTCGGCTAATGAAAGGGATGGTAGAATGGTGGAGTTTCTCAATGGAGGGACTCCATAATGTCATCCCTAACCCAAGGTGAGTGTTGGAAAACGCTTCCCTAAATTCTTTTGGGCCCATTCATAATTATGAAATAATTTGACCTAGTGTGTACATCACACAGTCAACTTATTCGAATTCTGTGTTGACTGTGTTTGACCTACCTAATATGACTCGATGTGAGAGTTGAGTGAAACAAAGTTAAGGTCACCACAGTGCGCTTTCGAGTGGGGAGTTGTGAGTTGGTGTAAGTAGAGAAATACAAGAGGTGCAAACAAACTCAACTCCTGACACTAATACTATTCTTGGAGGGTGAGGAAGTAAGTTCACTCATAGCCTGAACTATTGCATTAAAGCGACAAAGAAGCAGGACGGTTCCAAAGTTCCGTCAATGCCCCCTTCTCATAGCCCATTAAGTGGAGTATTTGAGGTCTGACAGCTAAATCTACCACACATCGTATTGAACCTAATGAGAAGGTAGGACACAAAAAGGGAAGCACAAACTATGAGGCAAAAGCAGTGAAATATTTGGATCATTTTAGGCGTTTGTACTGAATTCATCTAGTCATGCTAATTCAGCACTTTTTGCAGTGAGATTCGAAAGCACTCCTTGCATCCAAAATCAAATAAAGACTCCGTCTATGGGCAGAAATGAGAAGTCTTCCACATCTCCTACCCAAAAACTTCTTCTGAGCAATCAGATACCAAGGCGAATGAAAAAAAGTTGACAGCGAGGCGAAACAATGTTTGACACCACACCAATAACGCAGTATTAACACTACGTCATTAACATGACACTTCCATGTCATACGCATAGCAAGTCACAGCATGACAAGGTCAGTCTCCGTTCTCCGACTGGTTCATGGTCTCACCCACTGGCCATTAAGTCCAATAACTATCATTGAGTGATTCAATCTTCCCCTACCAATCACATTCTCGTCAAACTCAATTCTAATGCTGCGAATATTTGGCTAGTAGACTCGTCTTGTCTCAGTCAGTCTCCATCTTTTCTCCTCCACGCTCTCTATCTATCTCTCCCTCCTCCTCTGGTGTCTGACCAACTATGGCTCACCTTATAACAACGGGCTTCTCACACGTAGCCGTGGTTATGGCAAACCATTCAATAATCAAGGGAAGTCCTCAGGTTGACAGAGGTGTCGTGGCTAAAACTAACGACAGTGACGAGATTCCACTCCAATGGCGTAAAACCTCACCACAACGGACATGGACATGGACATGAAATATGAAACTACCAACTAAATGCGAATACGAAAACGAATGCGAATGCTCGCAGAAGACAACGTTCTCCCACTACTGACAGGATCGCATTTCCTAGAGTGGGAACATCAGCAGTGACTTCACAATGACTTCAAGTGCCACATTTTCCGTTGCTTCAGATGTCTTTTAATAAACATAGATGGATGAAACTTCACATATTATATTGTCATCTAGAACGGACACATTCGGTTCATTGTGACTCTCCTCAAAGGATCACTTGAACAAGAAACATCACTTCGTCGTCCACGTGGAAGAGATAGGTAAGAGATAGGAAGTCCAGGAACGAAATCTCCTTACCATTCCCCAAATCTCGCTTTTGTGGTTGGTTATCCGCTTGTCGAATTAGTACGACCTATACTATCATCATCAATATACCAAAGAGTATGCAAGTTGGCATGTATGTATGTATGTATGTATGTAAATACCTAAATTGGCAAGAAAATGAGCCATAACTTTGCAGGCGATAGAAACCTTCGGCCGTTGATAATCAGAATGAAGTTACTGTCGGGAGATTAGGCGTCCACAGTTGAACCATCAACTGCGTGGCGGTAGAGCAGTAATGGGTGTGGGACGACAGGTGAGGTTGGAATCTTTCAATTGATAAGCGAAACCAGGAGAGTTAGAGAGAGAGAGATAGCCAAGACCCGATGTGATGGGAAAAGATAACGTGATAATGACCGGGAAGGGAGGAGGATGAGGACAGCAGGCCTGAATATTGACATGATTTATTGACCTCTTTTAGAAACTGTTTATACCACTGTTTTGGGATGTGACTGGCCAGAGAACACTGAATCAACAATTGACTGCAATTGGACTTCCATGCTCGAGATGATGGAGTGTGATCGGTAAGATAATTGAGGAATCGATGGTTGTCTCACCGCCATGTGACAACTGTCATAGTAATGATGTGGAGTGGTATGGCGATGACAGGGCGTTGATGTCGCACTTCTGATGCAAGGCCAGACAGTCATTCGCCTTCCCATCCGATTATGAAGGGGATATGGCAAACCATATACAGAAGGCAATCATATACACAGAAGGATCAGTGAGTCAGACATCTTGCGTACACTTTTAACTCAACAAATTCTTGTCAGACAGAACAGGCTTTGAAAGAGGTGGGAAAAGGAAATTCTAAAGAAGATTGCATTCTTACATTGACTTCTTGCATTGCCGAATACGCACTTTCTTCCTTTCTGTATGTGTAGAATAACAAGTGGAGGGATTATATGCTTCCTTGAACACCTCAAATACTTATTTGAATAAGAAGTTCTCAAAATAACGATTCACCTGACACTAGGAAGGCAGTCACATCAGTGGGTGAGAATATCAAAATGCAGGAAGGGTGGATAGGCGTATGATTTCACAAACTAGAATATACAACCGTCTTCTACAACTCTTCGATTCCATCGGGTTTTCCTCCTTCTAATCTGAAGTGAGTTGATACGAATTGAGTTAGGGTCACTAGATTGGCTCGGGTAAGGCACTTTGGCCTTGGCACTTCAATCTACTGGCCAAAGTAAGGCCGTATCTTTGTGCGCCAATTCTCTACTTGTCTGGTTAGGATAGGATAAGTTTCACTCGTTTTTGACATGTTAGTGATATGTTTCACAATTGTCCTATCCTGATATGAGCTGATGACGATTCGCAGTAATCACTTTGCTTCTCTCCCACCTCCAACCTTGGAGTTTTATTCAAATGGTGAGCGCGTTCGGTGATGATGATTCCACCCGGTCGGAAACACACAGGACACTGCTTCATTAGACAGGCGATATTATCAATGAGTCAAGGATTGGCCCACCGCATTACCTCCCCCTGTTCTCATCAATTTCGTGTATTCACTTGCAGATCATAACTGCTGTATACGCACAGATTAGCTAGGCTATCATTACACCTCATGACAAGGCGAATTTACATCGTGGCAAATCGGTTAACGGAAAGTCCAATAAGTGAGAGAGAGGGTAGAACCAGAAAGATATTGAAAGAAAAGTCAAAGTACCCCAAATTCTTACTTCATTCGATTTGGGAATGGGGTGCAAGGTGCAAGGTGTAAGGTGCACAGTGCACGGTGCACGGTGTACACTGACTGAGTAGTCCACGTTCCAAAAATCAAATTTCTTCTTTCTTTATCTAGATCACTGTGCAAGTTTCACCCACGATATCCGGTGTTCGTTAAGTGGTTGTTTAATTGTGATGGTCGGTTTTACAACTTCAACTCAATTGTTTCGAAATGCCGGGAGATAACAGTAATCTCACACTAATACTAATACTAAGCACCTTCACTTGCATGTGTTGTTCACAGTTTATTGGACATTCGAGCGATTAGCTCTTGACCATCAATTTAGAAATCACTGATTTCAATTACAAAATAACATTTCCTCCCTCATTGTTTCGTAATTTGCCATTCTATTTCACTTTTTAAAGTAAAAACATGAACAACTTTTATCAAAGGAGGAATATTTATCCCAGATGTCTGCCCATTTTGTTTTATCGTTCGGCTTCTTAACGCCCATAGTTAGAGTGGTTTTTGAATTGTTGAAAAGGAGCAATTTGAAGACCTCACATGATTGTGAGTACATTTAGCTCTTATACTGTCTATTAGAAAATTCTAAACATTTGCCGAAGAAGTACCAGTTACTGGTGAAAAGCGTATAATTTGCATTTACCGATGTGTCGAGAATTTCCAACAAAATTACGTGAAGGTAAATCATTATGAATGAAAGAATATGAGATCGACGCTACCACCCACCCATGCAAAATACTCTTATTGTTATTGCCTACGACACAGTGCAGACACTTACATGCTATCAAGATAGAAAAGCAAGTGACTGCGTGGAGAAGGAGAATGGTCTGGTGCGGAGTGAGAAGGGAAAGGGTGTCAAGAAGAGGTGG
>CAADRB010000039.1:944723-963843 GCA_900708905.1 Hymenolepis diminuta | reverse complement strand
CCACCTCTTCTTGACACCCTTTCCCTTCTCACTCCGCACCAGACCATTCTCCTTCTCCACGCAGTCACTTGCTTTTCTATCTTGATAGCATGTAAGTGTCTGCACTGTGTCGTAGGCAATAACAATAAGAGTATTTTGCATGGGTGGGTGGTAGCGTCGATCTCATATTCTTTCATTCATAATGATTTACCTTCACGTAATTTTGTTGGAAATTCTCGACACATCGGTAAATGCAAATTATACGCTTTTCACCAGTAACTGGTACTTCTTCGGCAAATGTTTAGAATTTTCTAATAGACAGTATAAGAGCTAAATGTACTCACAATCATGTGAGGTCTTCAAATTGCTCCTTTTCAACAATTCAAAAACCACTCTAACTATGGGCGTTAAGAAGCCGAACGATAAAACAAAATGGGCAGACATCTGGGATAAATATTCCTCCTTTGATAAAAGTTGTTCATGTTTTTACTTTAAAAAGTGAAATAGAATGGCAAATTACGAAACAATGAGGGAGGAAATGTTATTTTGTAATTGAAATCAGTGATTTCTAAATTGATGGTCAAGAGCTAATCGCTCGAATGTCCAATAAACTGTGAACAACACATGCAAGTGAAGGTGCTTAGTATTAGTATTAGTGTGAGATTACTGTTATCTCCCGGCATTTCGAAACAATTGAGTTGAAGTTGTAAAACCGACCATCACAATTAAACAACCACTTAACGAACACCGGATATCGTGGGTGAAACTTGCACAGTGATCTAGATAAAGAAAGAAGAAATTTGATTTTTGGAACGTGGACTACTCAGTCAGTGTACACCGTGCACCGTGCACTGTGCACCTTACACCTTGCACCTTGCACCCCATTCCCAAATCGAATGAAGTAAGAATTTGGGGTACTTTGACTTTTCTTTCAATATCTTTCTGGTTCTACCCTCTCTCTCACTTATTGGACTTTCCGTTAACCGATTTGCCACGATGTAAATTCGCCTTGTCATGAGGTGTAATGATAGCCTAGCTAATCTGTGCGTATACAGCAGTTATGATCTGCAAGTGAATACACGAAATTGATGAGAACAGGGGGAGGTAATGCGGTGGGCCAATCCTTGACTCATTGATAATATCGCCTGTCTAATGAAGCAGTGTCCTGTGTGTTTCCGACCGGGTGGAATCATCATCACCGAACGCGCTCACCATTTGAATAAAACTCCAAGGTTGGAGGTGGGAGAGAAGCAAAGTGATTACTGCGAATCGTCATCAGCTCATATCAGGATAGGACAATTGTGAAACATATCACTAACATGTCAAAAACGAGTGAAACTTATCCTATCCTAACCAGACAAGTAGAGAATTGGCGCACAAAGATACGGCCTTACTTTGGCCAGTAGATTGAAGTGCCAAGGCCAAAGTGCCTTACCCGAGCCAATCTAGTGACCCTAACTCAATTCGTATCAACTCACTTCAGATTAGAAGGAGGAAAACCCGATGGAATCGAAGAGTTGTAGAAGACGGTTGTATATTCTAGTTTGTGAAATCATACGCCTATCCACCCTTCCTGCATTTTGATATTCTCACCCACTGATGTGACTGCCTTCCTAGTGTCAGGTGAATCGTTATTTTGAGAACTTCTTATTCAAATAAGTATTTGAGGTGTTCAAGGAAGCATATAATCCCTCCACTTGTTATTCTACACATACAGAAAGGAAGAAAGTGCGTATTCGGCAATGCAAGAAGTCAATGTAAGAATGCAATCTTCTTTAGAATTTCCTTTTCCCACCTCTTTCAAAGCCTGTTCTGTCTGACAAGAATTTGTTGAGTTAAAAGTGTACGCAAGATGTCTGACTCACTGATCCTTCTGTGTATATGATTGCCTTCTGTATATGGTTTGCCATATCCCCTTCATAATCGGATGGGAAGGCGAATGACTGTCTGGCCTTGCATCAGAAGTGCGACATCAACGCCCTGTCATCGCCATACCACTCCACATCATTACTATGACAGTTGTCACATGGCGGTGAGACAACCATCGATTCCTCAATTATCTTACCGATCACACTCCATCATCTCGAGCATGGAAGTCCAATTGCAGTCAATTGTTGATTCAGTGTTCTCTGGCCAGTCACATCCCAAAACAGTGGTATAAACAGTTTCTAAAAGAGGTCAATAAATCATGTCAATATTCAGGCCTGCTGTCCTCATCCTCCTCCCTTCCCGGTCATTATCACGTTATCTTTTCCCATCACATCGGGTCTTGGCTATCTCTCTCTCTCTAACTCTCCTGGTTTCGCTTATCAATTGAAAGATTCCAACCTCACCTGTCGTCCCACACCCATTACTGCTCTACCGCCACGCAGTTGATGGTTCAACTGTGGACGCCTAATCTCCCGACAGTAACTTCATTCTGATTATCAACGGCCGAAGGTTTCTATCGCCTGCAAAGTTATGGCTCATTTTCTTGCCAATTTAGGTATTTACATACATACATACATACATACATGCCAACTTGCATACTCTTTGGTATATTGATGATGATAGTATAGGTCGTACTAATTCGACAAGCGGATAACCAACCACAAAAGCGAGATTTGGGGAATGGTAAGGAGATTTCGTTCCTGGACTTCCTATCTCTTACCTATCTCTTCCACGTGGACGACGAAGTGATGTTTCTTGTTCAAGTGATCCTTTGAGGAGAGTCACAATGAACCGAATGTGTCCGTTCTAGATGACAATATAATATGTGAAGTTTCATCCATCTATGTTTATTAAAAGACATCTGAAGCAACGGAAAATGTGGCACTTGAAGTCATTGTGAAGTCACTGCTGATGTTCCCACTCTAGGAAATGCGATCCTGTCAGTAGTGGGAGAACGTTGTCTTCTGCGAGCATTCGCATTCGTTTTCGTATTCGCATTTAGTTGGTAGTTTCATATTTCATGTCCATGTCCATGTCCGTTGTGGTGAGGTTTTACGCCATTGGAGTGGAATCTCGTCACTGTCGTTAGTTTTAGCCACGACACCTCTGTCAACCTGAGGACTTCCCTTGATTATTGAATGGTTTGCCATAACCACGGCTACGTGTGAGAAGCCCGTTGTTATAAGGTGAGCCATAGTTGGTCAGACACCAGAGGAGGAGGGAGAGATAGATAGAGAGCGTGGAGGAGAAAAGATGGAGACTGACTGAGACAAGACGAGTCTACTAGCCAAATATTCGCAGCATTAGAATTGAGTTTGACGAGAATGTGATTGGTAGGGGAAGATTGAATCACTCAATGATAGTTATTGGACTTAATGGCCAGTGGGTGAGACCATGAACCAGTCGGAGAACGGAGACTGACCTTGTCATGCTGTGACTTGCTATGCGTATGACATGGAAGTGTCATGTTAATGACGTAGTGTTAATACTGCGTTATTGGTGTGGTGTCAAACATTGTTTCGCCTCGCTGTCAACTTTTTTTCATTCGCCTTGGTATCTGATTGCTCAGAAGAAGTTTTTGGGTAGGAGATGTGGAAGACTTCTCATTTCTGCCCATAGACGGAGTCTTTATTTGATTTTGGATGCAAGGAGTGCTTTCGAATCTCACTGCAAAAAGTGCTGAATTAGCATGACTAGATGAATTCAGTACAAACGCCTAAAATGATCCAAATATTTCACTGCTTTTGCCTCATAGTTTGTGCTTCCCTTTTTGTGTCCTACCTTCTCATTAGGTTCAATACGATGTGTGGTAGATTTAGCTGTCAGACCTCAAATACTCCACTTAATGGGCTATGAGAAGGGGGCATTGACGGAACTTTGGAACCGTCCTGCTTCTTTGTCGCTTTAATGCAATAGTTCAGGCTATGAGTGAACTTACTTCCTCACCCTCCAAGAATAGTATTAGTGTCAGGAGTTGAGTTTGTTTGCACCTCTTGTATTTCTCTACTTACACCAACTCACAACTCCCCACTCGAAAGCGCACTGTGGTGACCTTAACTTTGTTTCACTCAACTCTCACATCGAGTCATATTAGGTAGGTCAAACACAGTCAACACAGAATTCGAATAAGTTGACTGTGTGATGTACACACTAGGTCAAATTATTTCATAATTATGAATGGGCCCAAAAGAATTTAGGGAAGCGTTTTCCAACACTCACCTTGGGTTAGGGATGACATTATGGAGTCCCTCCATTGAGAAACTCCACCATTCTACCATCCCTTTCATTAGCCGAATTCAACCGGTGCAGTTGGCCACTCCACTCACTGGGTGTGCGTTGGTGGAAATCGAACCCATGACCTCTGACATGACAGACGAGCACGCTAGTCACCGATGTGGAAGGTTTGTTGCATCCTACCGGCCTTTACGACCATTAGATTAAGGGAAAATCTCCAAGCCTGTCTCAATAGCTTAAATCGTGATTCGTGCCACTTTACTTGTGTTGATGCCTTCACTCGACCTTTCACGCCTGACAAATTTGAGTTTCCAAGAAGAACAACAGGGAAGAAGAAGGAGAAGGAGAAAATGATGACACGTTGGAGAGACGAGCGTTTGCACCACGAGTCTTAAATCGACGCGCACGGGCGAATAACTGAGTCGCACTCAGTTTAATCAAGAGTCAGACATAGAACGATCTTGCATGAGCCAATATAAATCAACATTTGTTGAGTAAGTTGACCTCAGAAACATGAAGAGTGCAATCCTTGGAAGCAAAGAGAATGCTCTTAAAAGATCTTCAGACATGGAGGTTTCATTCAGAAGGCACTAATTTTTGTTAAATTTCTGGGAAAACCTAGAGCCGTTGATGTCCAAATAGGAGTTGTTTGCTTATTTCATTCGTATGCGTATGGAGTTTCAGCTACTTCGTTCATGTTTTTCCTCTTCTGAGAATCGGACTAATCCATCATCAGCACTTTTTTGATTAGTAATTCACTGAGGTGAAGGTACATGTATCAACCCTGAAAATGTACACGAGAATGATCGCTTAAGGTCGCCTCTAAACCGCCATATGGTTTAAGTTCGCTCAGATTCGATAGACCACAACAATGCTGTGAGATCTACACCATCTGCACTGTTCGGTTTAATATAGCTTTGGGTGCATAATGGAGTACAGGAAAATTTGGGCCGGAAACTCGAAAATCAAACGCAATTAAGTTAGAAGGGTCGAGTAACGGTGAGGTTTATTAATGAAAGATTTCTGAATTAGTAGGTATTTCAAACAGTTAGTGAAGCCAATTTAATATTCAATTAATAGTGTTGGAGTTATTCGAACGGACAATCCAAAAGTTTGGCAGATTTCCTCGTCACTTGAGTTTTGAATGCATCAACAATTTCAAATAATCATTGCAAAAGAGAGGCGGTAGTGTTGCATTTCGGTAATCAAATAAGTTTAGTTGATGCCTATTGAGACGTATATCAGGAATGGGAAATAATTTCATTGGAATTCTCACTACAGATGCTAATTCTGAACTCTTCAAACTTTAATTCATTGAGTGGTAAGATGACATTGTGCAACCCTCATTAGCGAGTTGAATAATTTGTGTATCTCTACTAATCAGAGTGGTGTCACCAGAAAGTCTTTTTAACCTGATCAACAGGAGTGGATGTTTTCTCTTGATGCCGGATGAGAATGAACTTGTTTGAGAAACATATGATAACAAAATGAACACTTAGATTGACATTTAGTGAAGCGGTTGTCCAATCGCCTCACATTTGAGTCTCAAATGAATAAGATGGTCTCAGATAGACTAAAGGCTTGAATGTTTGAAGCACATAGATTCAGCAGTCGCAATAGAAATCGCATTTCCAGTATTATGGAGCTCCGTTAATGTGGCGTTTTCGTGCTGTGAACAAGTGCAGCATTGAAGATTCTGCGTTCCTCTCAGCAAGTTCTGTGCTCAAGAGGACCTTTTGGTCAAATGAACTATATTGTCATAGTTATTGCCCATGGCGGAGCAAAAGGGCTGTGAAAGTTTGAATCATGGAAATGCATCTGAGTGAGGTTTGCGGTATATGAAACCGAGCAAATATTTTGTCATTTTTATATATTTCCATTTATTAATAAACGTAGTGTTCTTTTTATTGAGCGTATACGTCTATTGGATACCTAAATACGGGAGAGAAGATGTAGTATTGACGAAGGGAATTGAGAATTGATCCATAGAATTCGGGATAATTACCTCTTCTCTTAACAGCCGGAATAATATACACTCCTGACTTTCCAAATTATGTTTTGGGTAAGTTCGCAGTGATCCAATGGCAATATTAGGGATGACATTTTGATAGGTGGCATTTCGATCACCCTCATCTTTTATAAGATTTAAAACAACAAAGATGGGCACTAGAAGCCCATGGAACGGTCATCATCTTCCACAAACATTTTTTCACAGTTAGCGGCTCCAAACTTCACCGTTTTAGCTCCAAATCCCTCGTAATAGGAGTTTTCGCAATTAATGACTGGAATAAACGGAGCCGGCTATATTAGCCACGACGATTCGGTCAAACCAAATATCTTCTTGGCGTCCTGATAGAGTTAACTTAGCCATGACCTTACTTTGGCTTTCTTTTTAGTTGTTCTTCTTGGAATCTTGAAATCTTGGAGTTAGTGTAAGAGAACCGGGAAGGCATTTCATAACGGTTCAAAAATCGAAGCCTTCTTTGTCGAAACATGACCCCTGGATTTCCCAGCTGAATCCGCTGATTTGTCTCTTCACGTGTCTTGGCTCTGTGAGAGTATTATCTTAAATTCGGCCGTCTAGGGTATTAAGAAGAATTTTTAGTCTCCCGTTATCAGACACCCCTGGGACTATTGTGGAAAGGCCGAAATATTGGATTAACACTATGAAGATTTTGACAAGCCTTGTCTTTACTTTGACTGATAATTGTGGACATTTTAAATGAGTCAGAGCCTTAAAAGCTGCTGTTATGCTCAAGAGGTGATGCGAGTTACAGCTTCAATAGCTGACCCATGTGCATTATATTGCCACCGCAGAAATCTGATGAGTTTACTTTTTGAATCGTTTTGTTTCCAACAGGTAGCCATTCTTTATGTGTGTCTCCGCATCAAACATCCATACACTCTTATCGATAGCCATCTGTATATCATACTTAGCCAGAACTCACATGAGTTTATTTAACATTATAAGATTTCTACAAGTGGCCATGAAAACGCAAACACCTCAAATGGTTAAATATTCAGTCAAGTTAATTCCAAAAGGTCATAATGAACATTAGTTATTGCAAATTATTGTAGTCAGTTTTTTCTTACCGATCATCAGAGTTTGCCTTGAGCGAACTCTAGTGAGCTCTCCTCTGTTTAAAATAGCATTGGTAGCCTCACCTACCTACCAACTCATGGTATAAATTAATTAAAATGACAGAATTAACCACTCAGTTAAAATAACCCGTTAATCAGCTCTGACAAACATGGACATAAACTCGTCTAAAAACCTAGGGATTATCTCGTAGGTATTATTATTACCCTCAGCAATATAAAAAATTTACAATTTTTAACATTGTAATGCAACTGAAATTGATTAAAAGAAAGACTGATAATGGGAGGGGATCAGAAAAGATTCTGAGAGCAGGACCAAGGTTTCAAAGAATGTTACTTCATTTGAGTCTTGAATTCAGGTCTTACAATATCTACCAAATGGGTATTCACCTTCCAAAATTCAAACTTTATGATTCGTCACTTGAATTGCTGAAAACCCATGTTTGTGATATCCAATTCTTAACTACTGGCTTTTTAGTCATTGTGTCTTGCCACCTGAATTCATTGTTTCTTCTCATGGTTGAGAGGGCAAAATGAAGATCCTTCATGATATTCGGCAGTTTACAGTTTTAGCTTAGACACTCTTGTAAGAAACAATCTGGGCCCACTCGAAAGGAAGCGTTATGGTCGGTGGATTAAGTCACGAGAGCTCTCGAAAGATAATTTAAAATGAGGATTTCGCCTTTTTAGTTGGTGGTTGTGACTGATGATGTTTCATTGAAGTTAAAACTGCAGGATATTTGAAATGATTAATTCCGTTAGAATCTTATTTATGGAACGTTTAACAAATATATCTCATTTAATATCATGATTTTAAATAAAGTTTTATTTTTCCTCATTCTTCAGATTGAAATAAGGTAGTGCACACCTCTGAACCTACGGTTTTAAGTATAAGTCCCAAGTCGCGTCTTCGAATGTTCAAAATGGGGAGATATAACATTCTAAAAACCACACTTTAACATCCCCCTTTTGAAGGCATTACAATGCACTCGGGTGCGTTAAAATCATGTTACCTAGTATTCTGGCTGTTAGAACAAAATATGTATGGAAAGGGTATGACGGAGCATACTAATTAATCTCTACACCGAGAACGTAAGTTCACATTAAAACCTATGGGATAAATCCTAACTTTTTAAATTTTAGAACAGAATAATATTAACAAAATGCTTATTAAACAAATAAATTGAAAAAGTATAATTTTTAATCTTTTGTCATGTCATTCATAATAATATTGTTCATTAAAGATGAATCAATAAGTATTGAACCCGTGACCTCTGATCTGGAACTCGATTGTAATTTTGAGTGAAATAAGAGGTTTAATTTTTTAGTTGATTTTATTTCAAACACAAGAAAGAAATACAATCATTGCTTTGGTTTCTGGACAATATGAAGTGGAGCAAGAATGTATCTAATAGTGAAATCCCTTAGAGGAGGTAAGTAGCATAGCAAAACAACCGGTACAACGTTTACATGGACGATGAGAAGAAGCCCACCAATTTTCTGTGGAATACTATTAATGATGAAAGTTGCCAGACCCAAAGCGCTGGCAAATTGGTAGGTTGAGTCGTAGGAGAAGGTAATAATGTAACTCACAGCCAGAGGCACGATGCACATCGAAGCAGTCTTATATCCCTTTCCTATGCTCTGCTCAAAATTATGTTCGTGTTCACTAATTACCTTAAAACTGAGTTCATTCAAGTCGTCAAACTGTTCCATCTTTGGAGTCTCTCGAATCCATTTCACGGTAAAATAAGCGGAGCACAAAAGAATGCCTCCATCAAGTAGAAAAAGAAGTATATACCAGAGGTATACATGCGCGTAAATGACTGTCAAAAAGGGAATATTTACGGTGTTGGGTGCGCAATCACAACCCCCATTTTGTAGATTAACAGTTAAAATTTGAGGAAGGGTGATAAGTGTACTGAACACATGAATAGTGATCTCATAAGCAATAATACGCTTTTTAGGAACTGTATATCGAAGCTGATCAGATTTATAAAGAGTCAGGACTCGATCTACAGAGAACAGTGTCAGGCATTGAATAGTAGCAACAAAGAAAATCCAGTAGAAGAATCGAGCATTCCAAAATATGCATATTATAGTACTGAGGACGTAGTTTTTAACTTTAGCTCCATGAGGGTTGCAGTCCTCTAAGAAATTGACAATGCAGACAAGGAGACAGTGAACGGCAAGAGTTCGGAGGATAATTATATTCTGACTTGGTCCATGCCGAACTCGGAAAAGGAGGGCAGTTGTTAGTATGTTTAAAACAAATCCAGTAATTTCAAGGATGAGGGAGAGTACTTCGACTGCATCTGGCCAGCTCGTTGTTGGAATGCAGTACCAAAATGTCTTTGAAATTGGGTCCTTATGGTTCAATGGCATTGTGATAATAACGTCAACTGGCAAATGACGGAATTTTTAAATCCACCTTGATTTCTTGTTCAATCATAATTGTCCGAGCACTCAACGAGAGATGCAATTGGTTTAGCTATTTGTATTCTTAAAACAAGGTCAAGTCAATGCATTGCCAATAATTGCAGTGAAAAGAAGGGCACTTTATTTTTTATTATTTTTCAATTGTGAATAGTATATTATGAATTAAAATAAATAAATAAAACGTTCTCTTTTTGAATCCTCCATCTACTGGCCTTTTGGAGCAGGTCCAAATTGATTTTGCTGATTTATCCATATTTTTATGTATCCAAATTTGCATTCATCTAGAACGTGTTTTAATGCAGTGTGAATAGGTAATGTCTTTTAATTGTTATAATCATTGACTTCAATGATTATAACTATTAATTCAATAATAATCGAATTCCAGTTAGTAGAATGTACAAAACAGAGCCACATCAACTCAACACATTGCTTCAGAGCAAAGCATCCCATGAAGAGACGTTTGGAACATATTTCATTGGGGACTAGTCAGAATGTGGCAACCTCGCCGATCTGTCAAAGTTGGAACATAACTGTTTATATGCATTTATAAAACTATTCGTTTCAGTTATACAAGCTGTTTAACTTCTCAAATGTTAGGATTTTCAATAAGTAGATATATTTACGAGTTTACGAAAACTATCTTCCGAAGAAGGAAAGAATTAGAAGGAGTAGGATTGTGTTTTGACAATTTTCTAGGCAAAATGTTACAGGAATTGTATTTTCATTCTAAATAGAAAATTTGTACAATTCTTACGATTGCATTATGGTAAATTGAGGATTCCCAGTTATTTAGATGAATTCTGATACCTTCAATTGATTAATTTCATTACACCCATCGAATATTTTCTTAAATATCAACCGTTTGAGCTAGATAAATCGTCTTTTTATGCTCCCCACGAATTGCCTTCATAAAAATGTACTGTCACTTTCAAAATTTTACATTTTGCCCTTGTATGTTTTCCTACCTGTGGCCTGATGTTTGTCTTCTTGAATTACATGGTGCTTATTTCATTAAATCAACCATTTTAATTACTGCTTTCTACTTTATTAGATTCCTCAATCTAAAATTCTTCTTTAAATATAATATTTTTCTTCATCTGTATATATCAGTGCGAATATATAATTATTCAAAAGGTTAAATATTTTCCTTCGACAAAATTAATACTTTTAATGTTTCCCTCCCATATATCGGAAGGATATTTAACCTTTATATTGTTTATATGAACAAACTGAGCGATTGTATATACTGAACACTTTCATAATTATTGAACTGCAACAGGTTTTTGTTATAATAACGAGGACTTGTTGTTTCTTAATAGTTTGTCATGGGTCATAATATCTTTCTATTTATTTATTATTTGCCACTCATAGCGAAGCAAAAAATTAAGCTATTTCATCCTAGAAAAGCTTATGAACACTGGAAATACTAAAACAGTACAGCAGACGTTAAGGAAATCGAGCAAAATAGGGACTAAAATTTGCTTAGCTTATTTCTCAACGTCTTCTTCATTACTCTCGGACATTTTAATTTTCCAACAGTATGTAACTTTCTGGAAGTTTGGAACGATCTCCAGGTCATTTGATTCACTTAAACAAGTGCTCACATCAAGATCACCTCGAAAATTCTAGTCCCACTGGAATTTACTCAAAACTTGAGAGAGTGCTGATGACAATTATTCACTTTTCTTTGGTGAATATGAAACCTTTATGACGAACTATAACACAACAACTCAGAAGAACTCTCGGAACAATATATTTACCGGTATCTAGACACCTATTAAGGACATTTATATTTAAAGTACTTTACTGATGCAAAGTCAACACAACATAACAGGGTTCAATGTGAAAATGGGCATCTATAACAATCAAAAGTTATACAGCAGAAAACGCGTCTACAAAATCTTATTTATTGAAAAAATATAGAAAACTGATTTAAAAATATTTCTATTCCAGTTGGGACTGTACTTCTACAACCGTCACATTCGATTGAGGCTTCACATCGTTTTGAGCTTCTTGAGCAACTCGATCTGAAATCAAAAACTTCAGAAGTAACGCTCGAGTGATGATTTTAATGAAAAAGATTATAAATCACCTTTATGCAATCTTTCTACGTGTTTTTTAGCAGCCGCTTGTATTTGAAGGTCGTACTGCAAAAATTGCAGACATAAGGCCCCTCATCTGGAAAAAAATGATATGCGATATTTTTATAGAAGTAAATAATCTTTGTAATATTCAAGGTATATGTTGGAAAAAAGTAAATTATCACCCTTATGAGTGGTGGCTATGTACTGAAGGAGATTATATCGTAGGTAAAACTCCTTTAGACAGGCTTCGCACCTGAGAAGCTTCAGACCTGCTCATCGAAAAACAGTCTGTAAATCAACATGCTGATCGAATCTGGGGTCATTAATAAAAACTTTTTAAATCCGTGTTGGATAAAAATGAATGAAAATAAATTATTCATCCACAAATACCCGATATTTGTTAGAATGTGCTAAATTACATGGTCGTTACCTTGACCCAATTTGGAGAGAAAGGGTAATTTAAAAGCCTTGATGCACAATGTTATCAAGAGAGTGCTACAACAACACATTGAATTAACACAATAAAATCTACTGAAATCAGATAAGTAGCATGCACAAGATGAACACCTATGACCACCGTTCACATGGGACTGAAGACTGCGTTTGGTTTTGAAGGAGCAATGACATTCTTCACACTGAAATCATATCTGTAAGAATAATTATTAGTCATAAATAATAGAGATATGTGGAAATTTGGCTTCAAATACTTACTAAGCATCTATAGTGATGAGATATTTAGGTGTTATACAGTCTTCTTGCAGTTTGGTAATCTTATCAGCGGACACTACATATCTTACTTTCATTTCAATTTAAGCTCTTGAGGTTCAACCTGACAGAAAGTATCACATCTATAATACAACAACAATACCTAAAGTTAGGGTGATTGTAGAAACTGTATATATACAGGGTGCGTAAGGCATCTGAGGACACCTTACACACTTTTAGAAAAACAGAAAATGAAACTGTTAATGTTTGAAACATACAACAAACTTGCAACAAAACAAATAAACATGATATTAACCTTGGTTCTATTCCATATATCCACCGACTCATTTCAAGTCCGAAATCGATTGCATGCTTTAATGAGGTGGTTTTTATTGATGTCCTCCATTGGTCGGACTATTGATTCCATTAGAGAGAAGGATTTGGTGTTACGGGGATGCTTATTAACTTCCTTTTCAGCCATACCTCGCCCTACACGTAATTGTGCAAAGGATTAAGATTTGGTGAGTTAAAGTAGGTGGCCATAAGTTTGATGTGACATGATGATGAAAATTCTCGGCCATACAACCAATCCTGGGTTTTGAGAGCCTTATGGGGTGGGATTGAACCTTGTTGGAAGACATAGGGCCTTCCTCCATTGGCTACGCTGTCTATCCAAGGCGGCTTAATAATGGTTTGAAGGGTCTCTACGTAGCCATCTACATCTGCACTGACTCTAAAGACCTGTAGAAAAAACTGAGGAGTCATGATGTGCCCTTCAGTGCCAACAACAACAACATCGAAAACCATCATTGTTGTTGGTAACTTCGTGTGCGCGTAACAGTTGGGACTTCAGTGGGATCAAGATCAGTACATAGCCACTTATCATTTCTTCGACTGACTTTCATCCTGGTAGAAGCTGTTTTCGTCGGGGAAAAACCAACGACACTCCTGTTCTTCTGGGTGCTTCAGTTTGTTTAAGAGCCGTTTTGCACACATTAAACAATTCTCTTGAGTTGTTTTTGTCCACATAAACTGACGACCTTGTCATGAACGTATGATTTGTATACAAGGTTTTGATGAGCAACATTCCTTATTGTTCCTTCAGACACTTGAAGATCTTTGGCAAGAGGCCGCGCACTGACTTCCCGGGATAATCATCGACCATGTCATGTCATGACAAACTTAAGTGTTCTGAGCAAGTCAGAGCATTGAAAATGCTGTTTGCTCTTGCTCGTGGAGGTCAATTCATCTCCAATGTTTCATTCATTCAACTCCTTTCTAACTTACCAAACGAAAGATCTGCTGACTTTTAAATCTTGCAATTTCTAAACTGCTGTGTTTCGCTTTTATAAGCATTATTACGGTGTCTTTTCATTTCATTAGTCATAGCAGTATCTGCCGTGAGATCTTTTGGTATAAAAAATACATTAATTATTATCGAGATAGTTTAAATTACAAAAATATAAGTGCCCTCAGATACCTTACGCACCCTACATATAAGTGGTATGGTCTACATAGAAATTTGGGCCTTTTAACGCACATCGAGCCGATTGCAATCCAGTTAACTGATTTTAACCGTTGGCATTCTGATTTAAATTTGTGACTGACATTATTGATCAAAAATGTCTCCCTAGGAAAAATAGAGTAAATATGAACTGAAAAAAAATGGCCGTAGCTCTTTAGAATTACAAGATTTCAATCCAGATTCAATTGAATTAGGATCCCACAAACGATTTTAGTAACTGTTTAGAACTTCAAGAAGGAGTCCGAATTCCCATATCGGTCTTTCAAGCTTATATATCAATAAATAGATGCTTGAGACTCACAAGAGCTGTAAATTGTTCAAGGGGAAAGTTCAAATACTGAAACAAATGCATTGTGATGCTCTTGCGGTCGAGTCAGTTGCTAACCAAGAGCCGAAAGTATTTCATGAGAAAAGAGAACTTGGAGATAGAAAAAAGTATATTATATTTCATTATTGCGGGTTTTTTTAACGAGAAAGACTGTTTACGAAATTTCTCCATCATGAGACTTGCATTCTAGTGCCGCTTCTTCGACCAACGGAAGAGAAAGGTAATGAAATGAAAATCGTAATGATAGACTTTACCTTAATACAAAATGAGACCGATATGAAATCACGGAAACAATATGAAAATACTTTCCTTCATTTATCGCTCTCACCTGTATACTGAGACCGTATTTTCGTGATAAGGATTTTTCACACGTCTCACACTTGAAATCCCCAACTTCTACAATTTGGAATGGAATTCAATAGTTCAGAATAAGGATTAAAATAGCCAATACGACGGTAATAAATACTTGGACCGATTATAAAGAAGGCGGACACTTGTAATTCAGAGGAATGTTTTTTTATTAATTAATTTTATCTGTTTATAAGCAGTGAAAGAACGGCTATCTGGTTAGACGAGATTGCACTCTTAGGCACAAGAGAAGAAAACCAATTTACAATAGACTTATGCCCAAAGGATGAAGACAATAAATTCAATTTAGATAGGCCGAAATATATAAATTATCTGTCGAAAAATTGGAAAAGCTACCGCTGTGCAATCTTGACTTTGCCAATTTGTAAAATTTCAAAAGCTTCTTAGTTTACAGAAACGTTACGAGAGTTTGTAGAACAAAGCGTGCATTAAAATAGGGAAACAAGGATGATCTAAAAACTGGTACACTATTATTTTCAGTAGATTTTTGCAACAAGAATTGCACAAAAAAGGATGCTTATAAGATTACGTGAAAGTTTATCACCCAACTTCTCCATATGAACAATAGGATGACGAAAAGAAAGGATAAATCTGAAAGAACTACAACTTGGAAAAAAAAGTACTTGACCTGATAATTCCAGAACTCAGATGAAGTGGAGTTCCTCTGATTCCCTGACTCTCACTTCGACTATCTAAATATTCTCCCATAGCGTTCGAAGTACTATACATCATCATTTCAATTCACAATAGAGGTGGACGTCACCATCAGTTTTCTCTCTCTTCTCCCATTACTCAAGGAATCACAGAAATTGACTAAACACCGGAACATCTTGATACTCCATATAAAGCTAGATTTCCTGAGTTTATATAGAAGAAATATAATCCAGGGAAAGACAGCCAGAATAAAATTCTAAAATTTGTGGAAGCTTACAATTTGTTATCTCTATGCCTATTTTTGAACCTGGAAATTCATTATTAAACGTATCTATATACACACTCGGTTTAAATCCCCTTCTTAGAGTCCGCACAATCATTTACTTATACACAGCACTAGTATTAATTCAGTCTAGTCTGCGAACTAAAGAGTAACTTATTTCTAAATGAAAACATACAAAAATAGGACAGTTCTGTTTGAATATTATGGGCAAAATTAGAAGGAATTTCGTCAATTTAAGCCAAAAATAATAAAGATTCTATAATAATGAGAAGCATTCTGAGTAAACACTGAGCACAAGGTATCAACGCGATTTATCTTGAGAAAATGTAACCAAACGTAATCGCGTATTCTGGCATAATAGTATGAAAATAACATACGAGAGCTAAAACCTGTGAATACAATATTAACCTCTTGTAACTAAATATAATCCGCAAAAATCGTCTCTAGAAATAAATTTAAAATGAAAATCATTAAAAGACAGCTCGAATCTCTGGATTTTCATAAAAAGTACGTATCAACCCAATCTACTCAACTACCGCGGCGAAATAATTTTTTAAGAAAAACAAGTAGTAACATATACTACCATATTACAACTTACCAAATTCATACATTTCAACAACGAAAATATCACAAAACTTTTCATAATGCGCCTCCTACATGTGAAGGTCATTGAATATATGAATTTACTTTTTTACCATTTACTTCTATTCACTCTAAAAGTAGCAAATATAAGAGATATTTCATAGTATAAAATTTTATGAGTATATTTATAGTTTAAAGAATATTTTACATAGTTATTTAAATATATTGTTGCAATTATTCTTGTTTAATGTTAGCCAATTAAATTAGCAACTCAACTTAAATCAAATAAATTTCAAATTATTGATATAACTGAATAAAATCAACTGCAACATCAATCACATACAAAAAAATCGTCCCCGAAAATTGGACATTATATAAAATACAAAAATATGGACTAAATTCAGCGGCCTAAGAGCAATGAAAAATTATGAACGCCACTTAATAACTTAAGTTCAAATTATTTAAAACATCGTGATCGTCAGATTCGGAGCTTAAAAGTTATTAATTAATTAAATTCGATAATGATAATCGTTTATGAAACAAATATTTTTGAAAATTAAACGTGGCTTTTTCACCCCAGAGTCCGCAAGTATTTACACTAATTTACAGAGTTCACTGGGACCCATTTAATTTTACCTTGGTTTACCCCGTATTTTTCTGCATGCATGCGATGCCTTTCCCAAATCATTTACGTTCAAATTATTTCGTGTTATTAAATCTTTCTCATTATATGAATTTGATTAATCATCCCCTGTAATTATCGCATGGAAGCAATATTATTTCTTCATTGGCATCATTATTATAGGCCTTGACATCTTGATATATTATCAAGGCAAAACATTAACAGTTTTAATCGTGGGAAAGCGTCTGATCAAAGGGAATATAAAATCAGTCCAACTTGAATTAGGTGAAGGAATTCGAGTTGAAGTAGAAATTAAAGTTAGAATATCAGAGAGGTCCTGCAAAATTTGATCTGGAGATTTTGTTTGCAATCTTTTTCGCCTTGAATATAGTCCCTTGCTTCATACTAAAATTTTTCAGTGTTTCAGTCCCCTGCTTTCCGTGGGAATTCATATACGTGGTGTCCAAAGCCTATTGACCACCTTATAAATTTGAATGGTAGGTGATAGGAGTCTGACGAAACAAGGGTAGTAGCTACAGTGTTTGTGTTTTGTTTGGGGATAATCAATTCCTACAGGTTATCTCACAGTCGTCCACCATCCTTATAATGACGTAGGTGCACATCTCCTCACGCCTCATAAGATCCTTATTTGTGGTTCTTTGTTCGTCACCGCCAGTAAGTAATCTATCAACCCAACCTTCAAAGTGACTAAATGTAAAAACCATGAATTTTCATTTGTTAGTCGTGTTCTTATTTACAATGTTTTCTCTATGACAAGTTCATACTTCTAAGCCATCTCAATCCGCACTTAACTATACTTATTACTCATTTTGCTTATTTTGGCATATGATAAAATAAATTCGATTTGTGAGTTGCTTTGGCAAGGGGCTACTCACTTGCATCTTCCCTCAACTTACCTTCTCCGCCAATAATTTTTACAGTATTTTAGCAATCTAAGTAAAACCCCGCTTGCAACACTCCCACCATATTTTTTAGGTTATGGGTGGCTCTTAATTGCCGTCATTCTCCCTTGCAATTGAGAGAGTCTCGAAGAGGTTAGTAGCTAAGTATCTAATTTCGACCCTTAGCTATTCTACGTGCAATATAATAGAATTGGTGGAATTGTGATAACTAGATTAATTGGAAGAAGTCTGGAAGGGGAAAAATTTTCTGTTTGTTCTGAAGGTTATGGAGGTAGTGAGGGATGGTGCGTATTTTACAGGAAGTGCATATGTAGTTCAAGGGATAAAATAGGCACTTGGAAGAATTTAAAAGACATCTCTGGTAGAAGCAAAAACACGACTGTTATAGGAAACTAGCCGGAAGCTTGAAGTAGATCCCTCGCTTTAAGCTAAGTCGATCCGGGAACCACATCAGGCGACCAAAGTTAGCCAGATTTCTTCAGTGAACAAAATTCCTACAGGTAATATTAATTACATTATTCAATTACAGCTCTTCCATATATTCTTTTATGTATTCTGTGAGCTGAGTGTTACAGTCTCCCCACTTGTCAAATTTAAGTACATTTTATTTATTTCTTCCTATTTTTTTGGAAAAAAAGGAAAAAGCACATGTTCATGTTTGATGTTAATAAGCTTAGTCTTAATCTTATGAAAAATAATGCATCAAATATAAATATTTACAGAAGAAATGAAAATTTCAGCAATTAGATCAAACAGACATTCGAAAAATGAAATTTCAATTTCACTTTAGTCATATAGCAATTGGAATAATTTAGCTGAAAGCACTAAATTCTCTTATTCCTAAATGTGGATAACTTTTGCATAGGTGGAAAGAAAGATCTAATCGTTAAACCTTTGATTGTCATTGAAAGATCAGGAGCAATACAAAATAGTGTGCAATGAAGCATAACCTTTTATTTTATTAGGAAATTCTAACAACCCTAGGTTGCTGAATATAGGACTCAAATGGAAATAATGTTTCGTCAGATTTCATTCTCACTTCAGTTTGTAGCGGGCCACCAGATTGTTGAGGGTCACCAATTTGTAGCGACTGGATCACCAGTTGTAGGTGAAATTGCCAACAGTAAATGAAAGAAAAGGAACGCCAAGGATTGTGTAGACCAGGTTATATTGAAGTAAGCTCAGTACAGAGTCTCAAGGGAATATTGGGAACTGGAGGATTGGACAACGAGAGATACGCCTGGCGAGCTGGGGTCCACCCTGTTCGTATGTGTGTTTCATGGGAGGCTATTTATGGTCGACACTTTGTGTGTTGACTAAGCAGTGTCTGCCGAGGTATGTTTACCTTTTCCGGGTCGATGAGA